>JANVCF010214821.1:0-17676 GCA_025388745.1 Hydrozoanthus gracilis
GTAATTTGTAATTTTATATTTATCTTTTAAAATCCTGATGGGACTACCGTGTTTTATAAATAAAGATTATCTATCTAAAGGCGCGCTATAATTAGTTGAAAAACCTGCGTTTTACCAGGGAACACGAAAATACGGTTTTAGTCCGCCCTTCCAATGCACGATATAAACCGACGTCTCATTAATTGAGCTCAATGACATTACTTTCAAACTCCTAAAAAGAGGAAGAAAATCTACTTAACTTTTCTCTAGAATTGATTGTCCCAGTACACAGCAGCCATCGGCAGGCAAGCTGAATAACCAGCACGACATCACGAGCGAGCCCTTTCGAGCAAGAAGCCCTTGATCAAATTTTATTTGGTTCAGAAGGGAAAATAATCAAGTATGCAACTCCGAAAATTGTTTAGACGTTTCAAGGTTAAGCCCTTAGTAAGAAATTTTACAAGATAGATTTAATACAGTACCGGAATAAAAGCTCACTTTTTCAAGTCAGTCAAAACGTTACGTATAAGGAACAAACTAAAATGTTTGTTAATAACAAACAAAACAACAAATAAAACCCGAGATTAATTTTATCACCATTTTCAAAAGATAAGTTTTTTGAAAGAATGGCTATCTGATAGAGAAGCTAAAAAAAGAAAAATGAATTAAGATGTTGACACAAACTTTACAAAAACTATGCAGAAGTTCGCACAATGAAAGGAAAAGAGCACAGTCGCCCTTTTTTTGGGATGCAAATGAGCGGTATCTAGACAGCCCTTCTTGTAACCGAGAAGAGAGACACGATTCGCATAAATTTTTGTTCTTCTTCGTTTATTATTCTATTAAAGAAATATAAGATGGTCTTAGAATATGTACATTTAAGGAAATATAAAGCATTCGTACGTGCTCTGTTCATTGGTAGAAACACACGTGAACTTTTCTCGTTCACTCGAGAAGTGCGAGGAAAACTCGCCTGCGGCTCTAATCTCGTACCCAGATCTTCTCCAGCTAGACGGTTGAGAAGATTTGGGTACGAGATTATTACGGCTCGTTTATTCTGTTAGTAAGCACTTCTTTCATGAACTAAAAAGTTTATGCGTGATAGATCATGCAAGCGAATTTTCTTTTTCTTCTATAGAATAAGCCACAAAACAGCCGATAAATCCCCGTGATGCGTGTGCAGTACACACTATTCATATTTAGAGAGCGTCACCACAGCCAATTAATCAGAACGCGCATTATATCTCCTTTATCTTATAAAATCTGGTGTGAAAACTTGGAAGAACACCCAGTAAGCTGAAAATCACTTTGCTTCTACTCTTATCTCGTGTTTTCCAACTTCCCAAGTGTCTTCAGAGTATGAAGACACGGAAGCCATTTTATATTTCTTTTATAAGATATTCTGCTTCGATCAACGCTCGAGTTAGTACAATGCGAACGCAACTATAGAAAAAAAATAATTAATCGCTCACACATCCACCGATTCGATAAGATTCAGAAATGGTGTGGAAAGATTAGAATTTATGATCCGGAAGATAAAACGTCATGTTTTAAACTCCTGAAAAGCTAAAGGCTGCTACAGTGCATACAGTCTTTTTCTATTACATTGGATACTAATTTTGGAATTTGAGAATTGTATAGCCTGTTTCTCCAGTTTTAAACAATAATTTAAACTAAGACGATAAAGTTAAGTATAATGATTTTGAAGTTTTCGAAATAAAAACTGCTTGCCTTTAGATGGGAGGGTAATTAGTTATTAGAACCTCGTACTAGGTTCGTAATGAAACAGCGGGTTGTTGTTTTCCTCGGGTTACATTCACACTTTTCATTCGTTCAGTTTCGACCAGAATCATTTGCTCAATAATTGTACTTCGCTAGTTACTAATTTTTTTAACAGATGATACTTAAAGGATAATTTTTTTTGAAATCTCTAATCCCAGAAAAGAAATCTTGGTCTTCAAATTGGATTCAATTTAGACCAGAAAGCCATTTGTGATTTTTTTTTTGTTTTCAACGAAATATCTTCTACTTATTAAATTCCCCAAGCAACTATATAACGGCTTAAAAATATTTACATCTGCTGAATAGTAATTAGGAAAAGAGTTTGTTATTTGGTAGCAATGTTTGACGATTTGCCGCGCAAGGAAATATGTAAAAAAGGCTATAATCATAATACCGAGTTGAAGGAATACTACAGGAATGAAATTTGGAGCAAAATTATTGTTGGTATTTTTCTTCTTTTTTAAAGTTCGATCAATAATTATTGATCGAAATGCGTCAAGAAGGAAAAACAATATTTCCAGTGTTGAAAGAAGATAATTGCATGAGTTTTTGAAACGTTTGGCGCATGCTAACAAGTGCGATTGCATGCAAATAAAACCGATCGAGTTCTTATCGTTTGCAGTTTAATTTCTCGAGCTTTTAAGATTCATTTTTTAACTTGCATCGTTAATGAATTTGTTACATAAGTCGTCAATTACTTTTTTAGTGCTAAATTTGGATCAGGTCAAGCAGTGCAACGTGGTAAAAAAAGAGAACAGCGCAAAGAAACGAAAAAGCGACGACGACGAAGTCAATAACACCTTTGGCCGGTTTATGACGAAATCTGCTGATGCGAACTTCATTAAAGTCTCCTCGAGAGGCGAAAGCATTCTTCAGAATATAAATTGCACCTGTCACGAAGCTTTTGGAACAAAAACAAGAAAGATGTGAATTTGGTAGCTTTGAACTGCCATTCATGTTTTCACAATAAACGTAATTGATTTAAAAAAGAAGAGGAAAGTTTATTGTGAACCACCATGGCATGATATCCGGCCAAGGAGGTCTTCTTCAGCTTATAAACAAAGATGTCTTCACAGAGGAGAGCACTAAACTGGCGAACGCGTTTGAGCCATCAATTTATCATCATGAACATTTACGAGGCAAAGACAGGCTCCAAGTTGATTGTACTGTTTATAAGTCTTTTAATGTATATGACAGTATGTGCCCTTGTGTTCAGTGCCCTTGAAAGTGATAAGGATAGAGAAAGCTACGATTATTATCTTAGAATAAGAGCTGACTACATGGAGCGATATAACTTGTCCCATGACGAGTGGATTCGTTTAGTCGAAGACGCAAATACGATAAGTAAAAGAGGGTTTGTTTCCGAGTATAAAGATTATTGGAACTTCTATCATTCCTTCTGGTTCACAACAACAATTGTCACCACGATGGGTAAGAAATACTTCTACTTTACAGATTCTATGTTAACGTTTACTCTGTTGTTTATGACGCTGCTAAACTTGGTATTCCTCGGCTGCGCTTGTCTTTTGGGCCTTTCCATTTCCAGATAAGCAGTCGCCTTCCGGACTGTCTACGTTTTACTTGTTTGCTTATCAGGTCGAAGCCCCATCCTTCAAAGCTGTTTATTTTTACTTTAATAAGTAAGCGGTCCAGTGAAGTCCTTATGTTGTGGAGCAGTTTCACTGATCTGGTCAACCAATCCTTCCTCGCGAAACACTTGCTAAATTCACAAAGGTCATTAGTTTTCTCGAGAAAATTGTATGAACTGTCTGGATCGAGACTATCAAGTGCAGGAGAGAGTGGAATTGACGGTGCTTTCGCCTGTAAACTTGAATTACGGTGTAGCGGCGCAATTAACCTAATCTACGTAAAGTAGAATAACGAATCCTCAAAAATTTCAAGTTATACCAGATTATTTCCTAAAATTATGTCAGTTTCTGTTAAATATAAGTTTCCCTATTTAACGTTTGTCGTTGGAAAGCGTAAGGAAAAATAAAAGCGCCAAATTTCACTCCATACATATTTTTTTAAAATCGGTATATCCCGTATGTAAAAAAACTATAACAGTGTGTTGCGAAGAAACACGAAAGATGCTTTCTCAGTTTGTTACAAACGAAAACAGGCCTGTTTTATATTACCATCGGGACTCGGCAGTGTAAACGGCTGTTTGCTGCCATGTGTCTTGTCTTGGTTGTTTTCCGGTGAACACCGGCGTGGTAAAGACAACACCTTTTAAAATTTAAATATTAGTCTATTCGATGTTGGTGCCAAAGAACGAATTAGAAAAACTGTGTTCGACAAGCAAAGCGATTTTCTTTACTCAAAAAGACTAGCCAAGGCGCCCTCTTGTTTTTCTGTTTTAAAATTTTTGACGGGAAAACTTGCAGTCAAGTTTAAAGGCTTTCATTTTTAAAACTCAACGTTAATTAACAAAACTGAGCAAATGAAAACCAATTAGCTAAACGTTTGTGAAGTCTCAAACTATAATGAAATTTAAGTCATTGCCTTTTCATTAATGTCTTTACCTAATTTCAAGAAAAAACGGGTGCGTTGATAGAAATTCATTAACATTTTTATGAAATGCTGTATTTGCACAAGTTTTCAAACTACCTGTCAACCCTAAAATAGCTCATATAGGTGTCAATTTCAGCAGCTGCAATAAACACTTCTTAATCGCTACCCTACCTTCTCACTTTGATGTGGGTCGGTAACATACTAGAGTGAAACAACATTTAACTGTGCAATTAAAATTTTAAGCTTGCAAACCGAAGCAGACGGGTTGCGTTTAAAATAGCTAAAGGTATGGTTTTCTATTGGTTTGAAAACAACTCTTGAGCACCTTCATACATTGAATAGCGTCTTTTCGAACAAATTTTCAAAGCGAAGAGTCGTTTATTTTCAAAGATTTTCAATTTGATTAGTCACTATTGTCAATTACCACATATTGGATTCTTAGGATTTTGATTGGCTCGAGCAAGGAGCAGGCCTCATATAATTGACAATTTCTTGCAAGCCAGAGTAACCTGGAAGTGTATTGTTTTATATTTAAATTTACAGACTGTTCTAATCTGGAGGAGAAAAAATGAGCCGAAACTGATACAAAAGAAAAATTTACAAAGATGGAACAAAAGTTTGTTTCTTAGACTGATTTAACCTTGACAGCAGTATTAACTAATCTGGCTTGATAGAACTATTTCACACGATAACATGCAAACACTGAAAAAAAAAACGTGGGAAAATTGAAAAGAAATAATGGAGGCTGTCAAATTTTCTACAACATACACCATCCTGCAGTAAATAAAAACTGTTTTTGTTCTTGACAGACTTCACTTTTTTTTAAAGTTTTTTTCACTTCATGGCAAAATTTCCAAAATTGTTTTGTCAGTTGAAGAATGTCGACCATCAGTTCTAAACACATATATTAAGAATTAATCTTTATTATTTAAATATGATATTGCGCGCCTTGTTGTGACTGTAACTGAGGATATTTCTTTTCTTGTTTTCTTTTGATTTAGAATTAATTGACAGGCTAAAATTTCTGTATGAAAAATTAAAAATGTTTTAGACACTGGTCATCTTCATTACCTAAAGATGACAACAGTTTGCCTGAAATCTTTTCAAAATTTTCGAGGAAACCCTTTTAGCCTGTCATTTTACAAGCAAAACATTATGACATATTACTTACTTTTATTGTATTTTATTTTACTTATTTGTAAATTGTATAATTTTTTTCTGGTTAAAATCGTTACAAACGTTTTCGACTTAACTTTCATCTTCAGTTGAGTAAGATTATCCATCTGAAGATGAAAATTTAGCCTTAAACCGTCTGAAGGTTTTAACACAAGAATTATATAATTTATATTTTAAATTTAGTTGGCAACCTGACTGTGTTTGAACTACTTTTCTTACATTGTCGTTATTTCTAGATCAAGCGACACCTGTAAAATTAATTTGATTTTAACATATATTACAAATTAAAACAAGATATTATAAATAAAATTTCGCTTATTTTCTGACCTGGTTCTGAATTTGATGTTTTATGTCTCGTATCTTTGCAGGATTTGGGCAAATTGTACCGAGAACATTCGGAGGAAGGCTGTTTTGTATCTTTAGTGCGCTGTTTGGGATTCCACTTAATGCTTTAGTTTTGAAATATGTTGGAGAAAAAATCAACAGCTGTATTCATTGTCTTCTCAAATACATTGAACAACGTATCAGAACGAGGGAGGAGCATAAAAACATTAACCTGAAAACTGCTTGCGTCTCTTTTCTTCTCATGATAGCAGTTTTACTTATCGGAGGTGCTTTAGACACGATGTTTGATGAGTGGACATTTTTCGACGGTGTTTATTTTAATTTCATTGCCTTGAGTACCATCGGCTTCGGTGACCTTTTTCCAAGAGTCGAGCACTCGAAAAAACTTGATAAACTTGGCTTCACTGAGAATGGTAAACGGATTTTTGTATCTACAGCTATGATAGTTTATATGATTATTGGGCTTTCAATTGTGTCTACTGTTATATTTGCCATGGTCAAAGCCATCGAGGAAGTGTCAAGAGTGAAAACTTCCTGGCGCACTAAGGTTGTTGGATCAGAATCGGCACCACCTCGCTTGATTAGCGTTAAAGGCAAGTGTTCAGAACCAGTAAGAACGAAAACACCAGATTCTGCATCGGCCATTAACGTGATCCCAGCCGCAGAGAGTACAAAACCCTCAACAAACGAGACAAGAAAAAAATGAAAATTTAGAACCTGAAGTCGTTGTTTTAGAGAACCAAACTAGCGAGGATTGACACTGTAACTTGTATTGTAATTTATCATAGATCTTGCGTCACCTTAATGAAAAAAAAAAGATAAATGACAAACATAGATGTAACTGAAAAGAGTCCCGAAACGATTCTTAGTGGAATTGGCGGGAAAAACAAATCCCTTTCTCTCTGTTGTGCATGCAGATAAACCAAAAAAACTCAAAGAGTAAAACCACTGTTTTGTTTAAAAAAGAAGTAGACGAAGTGCAATCTTTAGTTTCTAAAGTTTGTAACAAGTTTATCTTTGTTTTTTTGAAGCACAATCTCGATTTTTGCTCACACTGTATATAGATTTACCAGGTGGGAAGGTCGCTACTTCGGAAAATACTCAAAGCCAGTATTAATTTCGAAAGTTAGCGACAACACAACAGTTAAACAGAATTCAGATTGTAGAAAGTAGTCTTGTAAACGAGAAGAAGAATTGCATATTTTCTATTCAGAAAGCAGTAGTGTGGTGGCGTACATGCATCGAGAGCGCGAGTAACAAGAGACATCGAACTCAGAAACGCAAAATTGTAAGACGATCTTTCTATTCACTCTATTAGCATAAAAACTCTAGTGCATCGCCGCAAATACATTAATTTCCGTTGTGCTCAAAAAAGCACAGCTCAAACCTCGCTCTTTCTCAGATAAAGGATAATGTTAAAAGATGATCGCCGGATTTCTCTTCCACAATCCTTAATTAGACGCTGAAAATATGTTATAGATTGCGATGATCATTTTCAGATACAAGTTTTCTTTGGAGACGTTTCTCCCAGACAGTTCTGAAAGCTTGCACCTTTATTCCCACTTGATACGAGGCTTTTTTAAAGTTTTAAAACTCGACAGCTTTGCATCCTTTACAAATAATGATTGCAATGGTTTTTTTGTAATCGATTGATGACTACTGAATTCTAGAACACCATTGATGCTCATTTTCTCAAAGTTCTAATGCTTTTCCGAACGTTTATGAAGTGGTATCATCAACATAAAGCCACGTTTTTTGCCTTCAACTTGCAATCAATTTACTGACGCACGTTTCTCCGCTAATAAACAACGAATTTAAAGATCAAGTGAATGCCAGTTTTAACTCTTAAATTTTCTATTTGGAGTACTCTTGAACACAACCAGGAAAACTTTGCACGGTTCGAGCGGTATGACATTTGGATCTATAATAAACATGATAAGGAAAACCAGGGTTGCAGTGAAGCTTTGAAGTAGCCTCATGAATAAAGGTGGTATAAAAGATATTAGCACCCACAGATTCAAACAGTGCATCCTACACTGATGATTCGTAGTTAAGCAGTTGTTTTACCAACCTGAACTTCTGTTGTGTGTTACAATTTTTTTTTGTCGGAGACTTTGTGTTTCTGGCAAAGACACAACTGGTAGTTTGGTTGTAAGTTTGCAAAATGTTGTCGCTACACTTGTTCGAAGTCATTTGAGGTTCTGGCTTTGATTTTCGCTTCTGGAGGGGAATTCGTATCGTATTTCTAGGAGAAGCTCGCTGGACCAAGGAGTAAAATCTTTTTCTGAACCTCTCACTCATAAAAGAATATAAGATAGGGTTCAGAGCACAGTTTGAGTATTGAAACCAGTGGAACATGGGATACAACACACGGCTGATTTCAGTACCAGGATGTGCTACGGAGTCACTGAGAAAGTCATACACTCGATGGGTAAGCCCAGGCCCCCAGGCAATGACAAAGCTTAGGATCATTGCCAAGGAGATTCTTGTAACTTTAGACTTAACAATTGATTCACAGTCTTGACTCTGTCGCAGTAAACTTGTGTTTCGTACAGTCTGCCAAACCTTTCGACCAATTTCCAAATACGAAAAGGACATCACGGCCAGTGGAAATAGGAAGAACAGAAAATACACAATAACACTGTAAACTTTGAGGGCATCCATTGTCCAACCACTTGAAATGCAGAACTCACAGGTTCCATGGCCATCAAAACAGCTCCAAGATGTTGTCTGGAAAAGTTTAAGCATTGGAGAAGCCACGAGTATGCCACCAAGCCATATCAAAACAATAAGTTTTTTAACCCGACTCTTCGTCAATCGTTGAAAAATCTTGGGCTTACAAACAGTTGTGAAACGTTCGTATGCTACAGCTGCCAAAGAAGAGATTGACACAAAGAAGACCATTATATGGGTGAACGCAGATAGCTTGCACATTAAGTTTCCAAAAGGCCAGTGCTGAAAAACGTATAAATCAAAGGTTTTACATGGTAGATTTATGGTAGCAATTATAAGATCTGCAACACTTAAATTGAGGAGTAAAAGGTTTGCTATCGTCTTCATGGAGTGAACTCGGGATATAACGTAGACGACGGAAGAATTTCCTAAAAGCGCTACGAGAAATGTGATTGTCATCGAAGCAACAATCGTGGCCTTTTCACCTTTTGAAAATATTTTCATGTTTTCGACAGACGCATTGATGACAGTGGAACCGTTGGTAGCATACATAGTGTATTGCGGTTGTCACCGGGTAGCACCCGACAATCTTAAAATTACTGGAAGGATGCAAAGGTTTTGAATTATACTTAAAGTAAATGGATGGACAGAAGGCGCCTTTGGGTGGGTCTTTACTCTCTAGGCTGTAAACTCCCTTGGTTTTGTGGTCTCGAAAAAAGCGAACTCGTACTTTTCATCAAATGTATGGCGTTTTCTCATTCAACCTCGCCAAGTTTCTTCAAGCTGAATGTCGAAGCTTTCGAAATGTTTCTTTCAGCTGCTTTCTCATTGCCTAGCGAAACTGGCTACATCTGCGGGTAAAGGATTTTACTTGTTCCATTTTTCATGAGTTTCTCACAGATTATAGCTTTAAACGAACAACAGTGATCGAAATTAACCTAACATCCAGTCTATATATTTTTATAATAGTGACGCAAGTTCGTTTGACGCAAACGTTCTAGATTGAGTATGGCTCGGCGGAAGATATCAATCAGTTTTATTGTCTGTAGGTACTCACCTACTTAGGGGTCTTAAAAGATTAGGGGACAAAGAACAAACAGTGAGTACATCGTTATGAACGTCATTGCAAGGGTACTCAGTTCATTAAGTGGCCATTAAGAGGGGCATTTAACAATTGTGTTCGAACGAAAACAAACATATTATAAATGAGTTTACTATAAATATTTACCATTAAGGTTTTATTACCATTTACCACGACAGTATGTATTTGAAAGCACTTTGCACTCGCAATTTTTACTTGAACCGGATCTTAGAAAATTAATTTAGAAAACATTCATTTCCTCGTGATAATGCATGCTAGGACAATAGATAGGAAATGTTTCACACTCAATTCAGTTTACAAGAAAAATGACCGCAAATTAAGCGAAAAAGCAAACAGAGAAATATTCTTAGAAACATTCAACACAAAGTGCACACTGCGTAAACACAAGGAGAACAAAATGGGAGCAAACCACCAAAGTATATATAAATATTTAATCAAAGTAAATGAATCTCTCCACTATTACATAGACTGCGTAAACACAAAGAGAACAAAATGGAAGCAAACCACCAAATTATGTAAACAATTAACTAAAATAAATGAAGCCCAGTTTTCGTCTCTCCACTGTTTCACAGACTGCGTAATCACAAAGAGGACAAAATGGGAGCAAACCACCAAGTTATATAAACATTTAAAGTAAATGAAGTCCTGTTTTTGTCTCTCCACTATTACATTGACTGCGTAATCACAAAAAAAGACCAAAGTACGTACAAGTAAAGTGAAACCGTGTTACGTACGTGTTGTATAACACTGAATGGCTTCTTCAAACACAAAACCCACCGTGTATAAGATAGTTTATTCTCTGACAAAGGTAATCAAAGCCAAACCGGTAAGCCAGTCTACTTCATATCGGGTTGTGGCGGCCCGACTGAACTAAAAAAATAGCGGCATTTGTTGACAAACTACTTCAACCGCTAGCACAAAGCCAAACGTCTTATTTAAAAGACACGAACGACTCGAAAAGAAACGATTTCCACAAGATTTGTCACAATGAGTGGATGTAATGAGTCTTTGACGAACATCCTGCTAGAAGGAACCCTAGTATTAGGCAACTGCGTACGACAAATACTATCGTTGAAACATCCCGCTTGTACGCACTAAGTTTTTGAGAGGAATTTTGCGTATCATTCTCAAAGAAACCATTCAAATTTACAAACAAACCCGATTTGCAAATCTCAGGCTGTTCTTGATGTGTACAGAACCAGCTGCCGCCTTCGCAAATACATTCGTGGGTGAAATAGATACTTAAATCGTAGAAACAAGCGGTACAAGTTCACTAGAGTGGAAACAGTTTTTTCTATGATAACAACTATATACAACTAAATATGAAGCCTTACAAATTATTATAAGAAAGCTAACGAACCGAACCGAACGAAGCGGGCATTTTAGATGTGTCCGCACACTTTCAACCACTGAAAAATCCCATTATACGCACTCAAAATCTCGCCACCCACCTGGAGTTGTGAAAGGCTTTGTAAGAGGCGAAGCAATCAGTCTCCTAACGATCAACGATAAAACAAATAAGAGCAAATTCGTAACCCAAGTCGAAAACGTCAAAAAACGCCTCATAGAACGATATACAGATTCCAAATTGGTAACTCTTGCCGAAGATAATTTTGAAAGCAGAAGTGCAGTATTAAAAATGAAACCCAAAAACAAAGAGAAATGCTGCCGTTCGTAACAAAATTTAATCCAGCAGTACAAAGATTATCCAAGAACTGGTATGATCGAAAACCAATCATACATTTTTCCCACAAAAAACAATGAAATCGTACAAACGAGCACACTCCCTAAACTATACTTGCTTGTTGAAGATGAAAATAATGTCAGACCTCTAATTGTTAAAAGAAAATTTTCAACACTGTGTAATCACAAAGATAAAACAAAGTATAAGAGCAAACTACCAAAATCTAAATGAAGTAGTATGTGCGTCCACAGACTAGACAATCAGTTGTCGACAACTATTTTCTGTCAACGAATAAAAGATATTATCACATACTTAGCTCGATATTTACATAGTAGATCGGTGAAATACAGAGCGTATCAGCCACCCATATCAATCACATGTGGTGATATAAAAAACAGCCAACGAGGACGCACGATTTCCATATCATCACGCGAGAATGATATGGAAATTTGAATTTGGTAAATTCTGTGTCAATAAAAATATTATTTTTGCATTAAACCCAGAACCTTACTTAGTATGTGATAAAAAGCTGCGCTCACTCGTGAGATAATTTTTCAACACTCAAAGATAAAATTAATATCTCCGCGCGGCCATGTAATATCCTCTATTTATGTATGGGAGAGGTCGTCGTCAACTAAACGCGAAAATTTTACGGTCGACGACTAGCATTTTCTCTTCGGAAAAAGTGACTGCAAAGTTATCTACAACGTAAAAATTAGAGTGGATCAAACAACTTAAAGTACTTAAGTTGAAAAGTAAAATTCTCCTAAACTTATTCAATGAAAAGTATTGGTTGTATTTGGGAGAATTTCCCAACTGATACAACTGGGAATGAAAGAGTTAAGGAAGTCCAGAGGTCCCGAGTCCCAAGCTTCAATTTCGGACTCGCTGTTACCTTCTCCACCTATAGGGTTTAAGAATTGCTTAAAGTTCCTATGAAAAGATAGTGAGCAGACTTTGCTAAACAAGGAATTGCGGTGAAAACGTTTTGTCGAAACCTTCTAAGGTTCTTGAGATATTAACAATATTTTCAACTGATGACGTCACTGATGGTGCAGGTGCACTTGCATTTTTATTATTTTAACTTGCCGCCAATTGAAAACCCTTGGACGAACTTAAGCCAAATTTCGGCTGCTGATATGTCTCGAGGTAGATGGAAATAGGAAGTTACGTATAATTATATATGTACACAAGAAAGCATGTAAGTCAGGTTTAAAGCTTCAGAATTTTAAGAACAAGAGTTGTCGTTTGTGTCTAAAACAGCCAAGGCAAAATGTACAGTACATCTAAATCTGATTCATTTTTTCAATTAAAAAAGGTTCAAATGCGCAATCTAATGTGAATATCAGCCTTTGACCAAACCGGTCAAGAGTAAATATCTTAAATAATCTTTTTTATATTCTTACACTTATTCTTATTCTTTTCTTATACTCTTCATAATAAAAGTTCAAAATTGATTGGCTTTAAATAGATATTTGTCTTTCAGTTTGTTTTCTGTTTCTCAATGTTTACTGGGTTCCTAAAATCTGGTAGGACAGCCATAGTTGGTTGAGATTCGTTTAAGCTTGGCACATCATTATTCATTTTGTTATTACCGGTGACAGCTGCCTGGAAGCCCTCAAAGGTTAGGCTGCTGTCTTGCGCAGTATATACCCGACGTGACTCTGGCTTAACATACCCATAAAGCAACTCTTCCCTCACTTTCTGGTCTATGGCAGGAGTACGCAGGTTCCTCGAGGTTCGGGAGGGCACGTGACTCCCGTTCATTCGCGCCTGCTGGTCGCGTTGCAGCCGCCTCTGAGCTCGGCACTTGCTGTCGATTCTTGGTTTGAGAACCATCCAGCGTAGCTCTTGCTTTTCGGGTTCGATTGGAAACTTGAAGTTTACATGAACTGGTAACGAAAACCAATACTAATTTGAGAAATTGTTGCGAAACACTTGGTCTTAACTTTGATGATCAAGAAGCATTAAAATGATTAACATCTGCTTTCGTTTCTGTTTCGGTGCTAAAACTATGTTCTAGTCAGCCTACGCGTATTCTGTCGCACGATAAACAGGGTCGGTGACACTTATGCGAGTCCACTAGCCCAGCACTAGTGAAACTTCATGGTGGACGAAAGAAAATGTGCTTCTATTAGCCCCTAGACTAGTTAGTTTTGTAAAATGGACTATAAATTAGCACCGATCGAGAGGTTCAACTAGTGGCTTGCCCTTGTGGGCTAGCTAGTGATTTATTGTGCTTACTCGCCCTATACCTGTTATAAAAAAAAATTAGTATTGCGAAACAAATTAAAGTTATGACATTGGTGACAATACGTCAACAGTAGCAAATATCTGACCAGGAACACACAACACATGTAAACACAACTTACCCAGCTGTTTTAGAAAGATTTTCATTAAACGGCTGTGCGTTTTCAGGATTGGACATTTTGTTACCAACCTTGTATGGCTTTAATCTTGATTGGATCAAGTAGTTCTCTTCCACGGGCGCCGTTCACGTTCGAAGCCGCCATTTCTTCTCGAGTACAAAGAGCCTCAAGTAGGTTTAGCGACAGCTTGGCAGGGTTAGAGCCAGAGGCTTCCGCACGGTGGATGATCTTGGAGTCACCGCAGTACCACACTCGTCCATCCTCGTCTGTTTTGTCTCCTAACCAGCAGCCACGGATGAGACTTATGCTCTCCAAACCTTGAAACAAAACAGCGAAAAATTGTTATACAAAGTTAAAAGGTAGTTCAAAAACAAACGTTTACGACTTACTAGTAAAATCATCCTCAAGTAAATGTTTTTTTTAAAACTACCTCTTAACTTTGTATAACCATTTTTGATATTTTAACTTATTTGGCGTTTTTTTATGCAAAACAGCGAAAATACTGTAAATCAACTAACATTCAAAGCTCTGATGAACTGGCTTAGCTTTTATCATATCGTACAGTTTCATACCTAACAAATTAAAAAGAAAGGAAAATAATTTGGATTCTAAAAAATAAAGAACCTTCGTTTCAATGAACAAACACTGATACTTGAAAGTAGCCCAATTAGCAAACTACAGTCCTTAATCCTTCTTACCGTCAAGGCTCAGTTGATTTCCATTAACCAAATCTTGCAGTGGGACTTCCGAAGTCACATTTCTTTGGTTCTTATCACTAGCAGCAACTATGACTGGCACTAATAAATGCGGGCTTGCATTCAAGACACAAAGATCCAGCCCCCGTAGTAGAGCGTCTGGCTTGTCGTTGAGTGTATCTGGTTTGGCCGCAGCATCACTTTCTTGGCTGCTGCCCAGGGCGAAGTTTCCAAGATCAGAGGGCTGTAAACTTGGTGTACGTAATGAAGCATACTTCATTGTAGGCGAAGGGCAAGTGACTTGTGGTTTCGGAGTGGTGTTCGTTAACTGGTTAGGAATAATAGCTTCGGAAGTAACTGGATTTTCAAGCACAGATGCGTGCAGGGATTCTTCTGAATCGCTTTGTATTGTTGCAGGGCTCTTGATATCCTAAAGAAAACATGGAAATGAATAATGGAAGATAAGTGTAGAGAGAATCGGCTGGAGTCCCATTCGCATACTCCCGACTATTGGATACAGCTGTAGCAATGACTGCAACTCAAACTTACACTTCTCTGCATTTTTGTTTGTTCTGCATGGTTACCAAGCAGGATGTCCAGTTTGTCTTCCAAACTATACAGGATGCTCTCAATGTGGTCCAGGCGCCGTTGATTGCTTTCCGTCACAGCTTTTACCACTTGCGCCTGTTAAATAATGAGTTACAAGTGTATCAGGATCATAACGGTTACATCTCGGTTATCAAAAATATTTCATGGTTAAAGAATAAAGTAGAAATTTGCAACTTGGTATAGTATAGAATGAAGGAAACCGCTTCTGAAGTTTGAGTGACGAGAAAAAAAATTCTAAGTCACTGACGGGAATCGAACCCGCATCTAAGCCGGTAATCAGGGGGTGGCGGGTTCCATTCCCGTCAGTGACTCAGAATTTTTTTTTTCGATCACTCAAACTTGAGAAGCAGTTCCCTTCATTCTATAAATATTTCGGCTATTATCTATTACACTGTTGATCTATTATATAATCAATTCCTTATTCTTAACGGTAATTACTAGTTGCTTATCGAAGTAAACAGAAAGGTGAATAAAAAGGAAGAAAACAAAATACAGAGATGGTCTTACAGATAGTTAAGCTATATATATAGGAAAGTTGGATTATGGGATTCAGCGAATAAAGTTTACGTACAGTGTCCTTGTAAGTGTCTCCCACGAAGGACGCTTCCGTCTGCGTGTACGTGTCAAGCATCATGACGAATCTTGGTTTCCTGGACTAAAAATAGAGGAAAATTTTATGATTTTAACTCAATCTGCTCGACTTTACTCCTCCATGTTTTTTACACAACAACGACAACATTAAAATCATCTTTTTCAAAGTATAAAGAAAACTCCATTATATATTTACTGAAGTTTGCGTAATTAACGAAGGTGCTCTCGTCTATTTTCTAAACTGAAAATCCCGCTAATCCGACGACTGAGGTCGCGTTAAAAGGCTTCCAATGTTAATCCTAACACATAAAACAGTTGAAAACTTTTCTATACAATGCTACAAAGTAAAACACGTAATTGTATAAATTTTTACTAATATTTCACAACACTGTGCTCAGAAAAATTGCTCGATGGAGAAGTTAATTCTTAGTCTGGTCTTTAGTTCAGCAACTATACTATTTAGACCACCCGAAGTCGATATAGCCCTATCAAATACCTTTCGTAACTTCTCAAAAACGACACCAAAATTTTTTTTTTAAAGAAACTGCTCACTAGCACGTGTTGCGCTGGTTACCTCGAAGTATACTCGATCTAGAACGTACGTGACTGTTTATAAAGATCTGGAGTTTTCTTAACAGCAAAAGTTCAACAAAGTTTCACATACTGAAATCAACCATTTTCCGAGTTTATGTAAGAAATATTTCCATTTGTATACCGTACTACTCCAAAAGTAACGGCCCCCGTTACTATCGGATTTTGCCGACAACAGGGGCCGCTACTTCGGGTCGCCGTTATTTTCGGACAGGTAAAAAACGTTTTAACTCGCAATAATGGTCTCAGACAAAGAAGGCACGTATATTAAATTAAAAAGTCAACTCAATTCCGGGGGGAGGTGTACTTCGGGGTTAAAAGGGTAGGGACGACCGTCGGAAAAGTCCCCCAAATACCCTATAAAATACCTTTCGGATTTAAAATTACCCTAAAAAATACCAATTGAAAGCTGAAATTTTCCCCTTGGTAGCTAGCGGGTCGGCACTAAGTCCCCTCGTGTTGTGCTGAACGTGATATGCAGTGAATAAAGGCGCGCGCGAAGTAGAACGTTCGCCAAAGGACGTCTTTTAAAACTTCTTATCAGTACGCACGTTTGCTAAAACACGAGACTGCAAGCAGTGCAATAGCTTGGCGATTTTAATCCCTAAAAAATGGTTTAACGCTGGATTTCTTTTTACAACCCCTAAAAAGTACCGGACTTGCAATTTTAACCCCTAAAAATACGACGGTTATATCTAACATTCCGATACAGGGAGTCCCTCCCCCTGACTCAATTATTCTCATATTCCAACAATGTAACGTAGCCCGATGAACAAATAGTATAAAACAAAACAGACTAATGTAAATTTCCGAAAGTAATGGCCCCCTGTTACAGTGGGATCCCGGTTTAACGATCTTCGGTTTAACGATATTCCTGGTATAACAATAAACATTTGTTTCCCCGGCAAAAGTTATATAGTAAAATGTATGGGGCAGAACCCCGGTTTAACGATATTCGATTTAACGATATTCCCGGTTCAACGATCGGGATTTCGTACCCCGAGAGCAAAATCTTTCCCGGTATAACGATAAAATAAACAGACCACAGGGAATGCTGGTTTTATCACAAAAAAAAAAAAACACCAATGCAACAATCATTGTTCTTGCTTACGCTCCGGCAGCCATGAATACTGATTGGTGTGTTTTTTAAAAACCGCTTTATAGATCATTGTTTATCTAACTTTTAACAGTTCCCTTAATTTTAAAAATTTGAACATAGAGTAAAAAATGCTTACGTCACCTTTTTCCCGGTATAACGATATCCCGGTTTAACGATATGATTTTGACGTCCCCTTGGCATATCGTTAAACCGGGATTCCACTGTGCTTACGAATTTTGCCGCTATAAGGGACCGCTACTTCCGAGGGTGGGGGTTTAATAGGAGACAAAAAAGGACCGTACCGTTAATTTCAGATAGCTGTTACTTTCAGGGAACCGTTACTTTCGGAATTCTACGGTAGTACATATATACGTGTGCTCACGGGCGCTGAGGGCGCTAGTGCACGCTTTACGTTTATCAAATTTTAGATGCTTTAAAGTGGTTTGACCCGGGGGGGTGGGGGGGAG
>JANVCF010215043.1:2218-13873 GCA_025388745.1 Hydrozoanthus gracilis
TACTTTTTGAATGATCCAAAGATTGCGACGTTGGGTCCACTTTAATTATTTATAGAACTGCTAAAGACTGTTCGCGTTAGGGCGTCGGTGTTCTGAGTTTTTATTAAAGTTCCCCTGAGCTACTTTCATGTACATATATGTAACTAATTTAGATGTTTTATTTTACAGAAAAACAACTGAGTCGGTAAGCGTTTAAAACTATATGTGCGTGGGAAAAAATAGTCTAGGACCCAATTTCTATTTTTGCTTCAAAATGTTTCGATGGATTAAGACTACAGAATATATTGTTTCCGCGTTTGATCTTGCAACAAGATTAATTTAGTCAAGATTTCCTATAAGCTTTGCCTGTCACAATCCATCCATCTTATGCAATTGAAACAAACAGTGTCTTTGAAATTTTTAGACATAAGCACTTTAAAAACCAAGTTGTTATTAATATTTATCCTATTTGTCATGCACTTTCGAGCGATCTGCGTGAAAAGCTTCCCTCGAGACTCTTGGTACTTAATTCAAGTTATTTCTAAACAATGGAATTTCAAGCGCTAGATTTTTTAACTTGTTGGTCTCTTTAAATAGTACAGTTAATTTAACTCTTCTTTTTTTGTTTAAAGTCCTTATCAAGCTTAATTTTTTTTGTTTTTTGGATTAAAACTGTTGTCATCTGTGAACTCAAAATTCGAATAACCAAAGAACATTTCCACGTCTAAGTATGCTTTCTAATCAAAAACATTTTGACCGAGCAGGCCGGGAACTGGTAACACGTGACGTAGCAGCAGTGAGTTATGTGGTTTTTGTTTAAACAATTTCATTGCAAATTTTTATTGCAGGAAACTCAAAGTTTTATTATAATTTTAAGCACACATTGACAAATTTTGAACTAAAACAGTTACCCTTCATACGCACTTTAAAAATGTCATAAAATTTTTATTTCGAAAAATTTCAAGGGAATAGTTTATTGGTTAAAGTTATAACCATGTGACTATTATAGCCAGAATTGAATTTTTTGAAATAAAAAAGATGGTCTCTACTTTATGCCTCGTGCTACGTCATATGCCTCGTGCTACGTCATCATTGTACACTTCAAGTCTAAAAAGTGTAACAGGAACGGCGAGAAAAGGTTTTATTTGCGAAAATTACTATTATTAAAGGGTTTTATTTTCATTTAGAACTTAAAAAAATAAGCTTTATAGGGACTTTAAGAACTTTGTAGGTGAATATTGGTAACTTTTTCTTATTTTGTTTTACTTTATTAAACTTGTTTAAACTTGTTCTTTTTTTATACTCTTTTTCATTTATTCCATTTGATTGTCCTTTTTTATTTGATTTTGAATTCAATCTATTTTGTTTCATTCCATTTTGTTTTATTTTTATTCGAATAAAAACATTGTACAATAATGAACTACGAAGGACAGAATCGCTTTAAACCTCTAACGAGAAGTAGTAACTGGTATCGTTCGTTTTACAGTAAACAATTAAATTAGAAAAGCATCGATTTTTCTCTTAATCATTTTGCAAATTTTATATCTTGCGGACTGCGGTTGGCGGCGCAATGGCCAAACGGCCCAAACCTCCAACGTCGTACTCAGACTCTTTCATCCTGGGTATGAGGTTACCAGGCCTCCTCTTGCTTTATTTCCCCGGTTAAGAATCCCTTTCTTTATAAAATGTTGCAAACTGTTCTTAAATAATCATGGAACTACAGGCTTGTGCGGATTGGCCAGGAATCCATCAAATTACTTGATTTGCGCTACAAAAGAGGTGGTTGTGAGTTTATACCTTAAGCATAAAAAAATCTAAAACTAGTGCAAAGTAAAAACCCCAAATTGGTGTTGCATCATCATCGTAACCCTTATCATTAACTTCATCATCATCGTTGTTGTTGTTTTCATCATCATCGTTATCATTAACATTACCTTCATCATCGTTGTTGTTATCGTAATCATTGTAATCCTTATCATTACCTTAATCATCATCGTTGTTGTTGTTGTCATCATCATCGTTATCATTAACATTACCTTCATCATCATTGTTGTTATCGTCGACGTTATCATCGTTGCTTATCATCATCAGCAACAGCACCTTTCAGTTTTGTTATTAAATGTGATTGTGGTCGATTATCTATATAGCATTAAAAATAAGCCCGAGGTAACGCGCGCTCTGATTGGTTATTGCTCGGTTTTTTATAACTGAGTAAAAACCATGATATGACGTCACATAACGCAAGAAAACAGTTAAATGGTTTGTTTGTGGACTGGAGAGGTTATTTTCTAAAAGGAATAAAACAGCCTCGCTTGTGTTTCTAGACAAAAATAGAACACTCTATGCCGTAGCAGCAACTCGAAAAGCAGAGAGAAAATTCGGCTTCACTTCGTTTTCTTCTCAACACAGTCTTGTCCTGCTATGTCATAGCGTGTTCTATTTTTTGTCCAGAAACACAAGCGAGGCTGTTTTATTCCCTTGACGATGGCAGAAGTCTTTATCGTCATCGTTATGCTAAGATAAAAACTTTTTTTTTTCAAAAGTCTTTTGTCCGAGTTATGTTTTTTCCATGATCTTACGTTTTGCCTATTTTAAGCTTCAATCTTCACAAAAAATTTAGAAAGAAAAAGTAAATCACACAACCAGTAAATTGTTAAGTGAACTCATTATTAATTTCGCTCTGATGATAGGATATACGCTCGTTACGTCATGAATAGCACTCTGAACAAGCCAGTTTAGAATATCAACTATTTATTTGATTAATTTTGTCAAGTCATCGTGCTTAACTTGTTAATACACTTATTTTAAGAACTAATTCCTAAGAAATACAAAGGTAGAATACTCAAGAACTTACTGTACGATAAATCAGATTAAACTCTCATGCGCGTTTCAGCTCCTAAACATCCCATGGCCAGGCGGTACTTAAAGATTTATTCCCATCGATATTGATCAGCGTATCTCTAGCTTACCTCCTTACGTTTCAAGAAAGATTTACCAAAGAGCTCGTTTATCTCAGCCCTTTTAGAGCGATTCGAAATAAATGTTACTCGTTTCCGTAACTTTTCAAACTTGCTGAAAACCATTAGTGTTCATAAACGGTTACGGTGAAAATTGACAAGTTTATGTTGTTTGTTAATGTTCAAATATGATTATAAATTTAAATATTGAGCTTGAAATAGAAACGGAGTCAAAACAAGTCAGTTGTTTACCCTTAAGGCTTAGGGGAAGAGATATAATTAATCTATCATGTCTACGCAACCATGTCTCCTGCTGCTTCTGTTGGCTGTTACGACTTTTTAAACAAAAGAGCGGCACTTTGTCGTCGGATTTATAAGGTAGACACTGAGAAAATAAAAGGCTTTAACTTATGGACAACTTTATCATTAAATAATAAACCAAATACATATTGCTAGGAAATTCGGCTTAAAGATGCACCGCCCTCAACTCAATAAGGAGATTTTTGACTCATTCACAGTCAACACAATGGGACCTGTTTGAGCGATAAATAACTACAAAAATTGAAAAGAAAATCTTAAGATATAAGATGCCATTTTCTTATCTCAAGATCAGTTACGTTGTAGGAACAATTTCAAAGTTGTAAACATTAAGCACGAATGCACGCGTGGTCTGGTATACGGTATAAAAAGGTGACCGACAACTTAAAAATAAAAACATATCGTCCCTTCTTCGGACCTGTCTCAGCAAAGACAGATAGCTTTATAAAAATGTGCGAAGGTTCTGTCGACATATTTCCCAAATAACGGGAAGTGTTCTATATTTTACCGAAGTTCAACTTTTGCTTTTGATGTCCAACAATTTCCTGTAAGAAAAGAGACTTTCCGTTTTTATCTGATTTTCTTGCTTTTTCTTTCAACTTAGGAGCGATCCATCTTATAGAACGAAACTTGCCATCAAATCAATTAGTGCTGATGTTTTTTATTCAGATGAATGAACGTGTCAAGGACTACAAGAAGCGATTGGACACAAAATATATTGTTAAGTCTATTTAGGTTTTCAGCGGTCACGCATCTTGATTTTTAATCTGCGAGCTGCATAACAAATGGACGGCCAAGTTTAAGCTACCATTGTGCAACGAACTAATGAAGGAAAGAAACAGAACCCTTTGATCGTTCGAGCCTCGAAAAGTATGTATTCATTCTCTCACATTTATTCTTGAAACATTTTAGCATAGTCCTTTTAATTTTAGTTCCGTTGTTTTAATTTTTCATGCGAACAGGTTCTTTGGTTTGATAGGATTTAATTCCATGGATTTCTATCATATGGGAGGCAGTAACTAAGCAAGCTTTCCGGCTTTATCTTAAGGAACACTCTTAATAAAATGATTGAAGTTATAACTCGGAAAGTCCTAAAGCAACCTGCTGTTCGTCGCTATTTTTGTCATTAGTATTGTATCCGCATTTTTCTTATATAAATGAGTTCTTGCGCATCGCTACTGACGCTATATAAAGACCGAAGAGTCTTAACCAATTGTGAATAAACTGCATGCGTCTAATGGTCTAAAACCGAACAATGTTGGTACTTTTGTTATTTTCAGTTGTCTTGTTAGTTATCTATTCAGAAATATTCTTTCTTGAATTCGAAGCAACGAATGACTAACATACTGAACCTCAACGCTGACGGTAACGTTACAATTGTAATGTAAACTTTGCTGTCGACGAGATTGGCACCTCCGCAGACCGTGGTAAGGCGGGCAAGATTACAAAACATGTAAAAGTTTATAAAACTTTATGCTTCAAACTTCCAAGTAGAATGCATTTTCAGTTGCACTAAATCTTTTCCTCGGCTTAGGGAGCTAGCGGCTATTTTACCTTTTAATTAGTTTACAAAGGCAAAAACCATGGTAATCTTCGAAAGCTAGTTATATAATTTGTCCAAATATATTAGACCACTTTAAGGACACTTTGTTTCATTTATAAACACTATGTGTTAGCCTTTTAATGGAAAGAACAATAACAAAAGAAATATAGAAGCATTGAAATAAGTGAAGTAAACTTTTTGACATCTCTAATTAGTTAGAGGCAACGTGTTTTCATTAACTTGGTTAACGGTGAAAGCACTGCATGTTAGCATGCAGCTGGCAGACGTACTCATGATCAAAGTCACGTTTTCAAGTTTTTCCATTCTTATCCTAGCAAGAAAAACCAAAGTTTAAAATTCCAGAAAATCTACACAAGTATATCTTTGAGAAGGGACTGTGACGCTGTGTTAACGCCATTTCAAACCAAGATATAGCAGGTACTGGCTGACTTGGTTTTAAAGCAGTTTGTGAGAATCAAATATTCATCAAAGAAATGCTTGGCAAATCTTACTTAGATTTATTTCTGAGGCGAGATAACAAACCTTACAGAAGATATAAATAATCTAGTTCATTGTATTTCGTTTCGAAAATATATCATTGCGGTCACATACAGCAATAGTTTTGCTAGAGTTCACTTCAATAAAACATTCCACTAATGGTTGTTTGAAATGCCGGTGATTTGTGGGAATTAATCGACGTCACACGTACCCGGCGACTCTGGTGTTCGTCTCACTTCGTCTCTTTGACTCGGTGTTACGGGCGGTGTTACAAGAGAAATGCATGTGAACTCAACCAATATCTTGAATCAGCATTTGTTTTAGTTTCTAAACTCGACTAGTTGATAATGAGTGATGAGTTGTTACTGTGCTAAAAACAGCCTTTGTTAAGTTCGTAGTGAAGTTTTCGCTCCGACAAATCGCATCAAAAAATGCAGGTTTCGTGTCACGACTTACAGTTAAAACGGACTAAAAGCGATAAGTTTAATTGTTATTGTTTACTATTTATTTTTGTTTATCCACTCATTTTTGCTTTACCTCAAATAACTGACCGCTATACATAGAACCATATCGTTTGATTTTGATTAGTACTTGAAACAGCTTTGAGTGGAAGTATTATATAGTACAAACTGACACATTTCAGCACACCACAGAAACGATTTCCATGTTTCTATTAATATTTCATTCGGAAAGTGATTTTGCTATTTTCTTTTACTCGTTCATTGTTTTGGCTAATACTTTAAGCCGTACTCAGTGTTTCTCGAAACAAGCCTGGTGGTTGCTCAATTGTATTTCAGAACTAAGGAGTTCAGTAAAAAAAAAACTACATGCATTAACTACACTGAGGCGCTTAAAATATTCTTTTAATGTTAGTGTCTTAGTGGTGTATGAAGGTTGCATGATTTTTTAGGGTTTTGAAACTTTGGAGTATAATGAAGTTTTAAACGTCGTTCGCCTACGCAAGGCTACGATAGCTAATTTGAATAACGCAAGTTTCTTTTTTGTGTTTGGAAATTCCTAACTACACATGTATGTTAAAGCCTACCACGATATTTCTTGTTTTTCAAAAATAAAGCTATTTTTTTGGAAGATTGTATGATATTTTTAGGATTTTCAATTTGGTGTATTCATTTTTCTGAATGTCAATCGCCTAATATGAAAGTATCTGCTTTTCTGTTCCTGTATCGGTGTTAAAGCTTGCATGCCGCAAGATTTTCCTATTTTCCAATAAATAAAGCTATTTCTTGAAGATCCTTTTAACGGGTTCTTTATTTAGCGCCTATCATTGTTTCGAGTTTTAGCTCTAAAAAACACTTAGTAGTGACTCAATTTATTCACGTACTAGATTGTTGGTGCCATACCGAAGGCCGGCTGCAATACCGAAGCCATCCCTTATTGTTTCTCAGCAGAACACCAAGTTAATTTGAAAATCCGGCTGAAAATATCAGAGTTCATACCACATGCGGTTACTTTTTATTAACAACCTTTCTGAAGCTTGGATGGAGCTCTTTTCGAATGGCAACTAATAAGCAGCCGCTATTCTTTTGTCCCTTCGAAACAGCCTCCGGAAGTTAGAACCGCCGCGGCAAGCTTCGATTCCTTCTAACTGTAAGTGGGGCTCGATACTTCAATGGTTTCGTTTTTGACTTTAAGAACCGTGGCGATAAGTCGCACTCAAAAAGCAAACTATTATCAGTTTAAGGTTACTGTTCAGTTTGAGATGTGTTTTCGGTTAATGCATTATATCTCTGTTACTTCGCAACGTATAACCCAATAAACCTATACATCAATGGAAAGCTTATTAAATTCTCTACGTCACTGTTTCCTTTTCGTTTGGTAATTTCAAATGAATAAAGAGAACGAACACCTTGTTTTCCGACCTTTGTGTTTCTTTTCCGGAGTTCCAACTCGGGCGTGTTGCATTTGATGGCACCAATTGTTACATTTTCATATTTGACACTCTTTGAAGTCCAAAAATGTGTCGAATTGCGGCCACGATTAAACTGTGTTTACTGAGCAAAAGTCACATCATACCATTTTTAATATATCAATCTGAAACCAACGCCGGAATTAAAATAGACTTTGTAGTCGCCAATTGTTCTGTGGTCCGCTCTGGTTTCTACAGAAAAAGGCTATCAAGAGAGATTAACCCAGTATCGCTTACTTCCTATTTCAGGTTCTCAGACAGAAGACTCTTTCGTTTTATAAAACGGAAAGTCAGATTGCATGTATTTTTTACTTATATAATCCACAACAAATAATTTACATTTGGTTGCAACTAACCTACGCTTTATTTCATATAATCAATTGTATTAGTAAATTCCCAATTGTATTAGTAAATTCTCCCAACTAGAGTCCATAATTTTCATTGAACAAGGTTGGGAGAACTTTGCTTTTTATCTTCAGTAGTCTGCTTTTTCTGATTAATTCCCATTTTCTCATTACTAAGTACCTTTTTAATTATGCATGTGAGATCCAATTTATAGATGTTTATAACTAACTTGGGCTGAAGGAGTAAATGGCTAGATATCGAGTCTTCGCACACATGAAACTAATCAAGCTGTTAGAAGTTGTTGCTTTGATTAACAAACCAGCCCCTGCAATTTCCTTTCTTCCTCAAAAACCATTTTTAATGGCTAAAACACACACAATTACTGACAAAGCAATTAGCAAAATGTCTGTATCGTGTTCACCATATCTTCTTAGTTTGGTAATTTTTTTTGCTGACCATTAAACTGACGAGACGCCAATGCGTGGAGACGAAAAACCGTTGTTGGTAAAATAGTTTGTCAAATAACTCAAGATTTTACCAAAGTGTATGTAGAAAAGATAATGATAACACGTGCGTTGGCAAAGTTTTTTAATACATTCGATATATAATTTATATTTGATATATTAAATGTATATTGCCTTATGCAGTTATATAACATCTTGAACTGATATAGTTAGGAATTTAAAATCGGTCTCTGGCAAAGTTTTTTAATACATTCGATATATAATTTATATTTGATATTTTAAATGTATATTGCCTTATGCAATTATATAACATCTTGAATATAGTTAGGAATTTAAAATCGATCTCTGGCTAAAATGATTAAAACTGCGAGCTTTTGACTGCCCGAACTGCAGTCTTCGACGGGTAAAAAGAATGATGAGAAGCGATGAAAGAAGACTTCAGTTCCGGGAGTCGAAATCTCGTAGTTTTAATCATTTCAGCCAGAAAATGATTTTAAATTCCTAACTATGTTTCATCCTGTCTTCAATATTTTTATCTTAATTGAATATAATTTGCTTCCTGTGCACTTTTGTTAATAAGTGATAGGTTTTACTCTCTTTTGAGTTCAGCTTGATAACGCAAGGATCTCGAAGTGATTCGCGTTTCTAGCGTAAAAAACAAACAACACTGCCTTGTGTCTAAAGCACTGAACTTATTTTTAAACAGATTGGGTAGTAACTGAGGTAGCTCAAGGCCTGTACTCCCGAAGAATAGAGCCAGAACTGTAACAAGCAAACGCAGTTGTCAAAAGTCAAGTAGACTCCAAATTGTTTTCTTTGTCGATTTAACTGCCGAAGAAAGCGTTCCTCAAGACTTCAGACGTGATGAATGAAACAATCAGTACTAACACCACACTTGTAAACAGTTCCAGCCCGAGCCCGAGGACGCCTCAAGAAGGGAACATGGTGGAGCGTCAGTTTCTTGCGGCCTTTTACTGTATTGTTCTTCTAGCAACTGTGGCTGGTAATAGTTTGGTATGTGCCGCTATCTATATTGATCGAAGGCTCAGAAGTCATACAAACTGGTTCATTGCCTCGCTAGCCGTCAGTGACTTACTTTATGGCTGTGTTAGTCTACCAATTAGAATCGTCCAACAAGTGACCCTCCAAACGTTTTCCGTCTCTGCTTGTGGTTTGTGGATCTGGGCTGACATGGCGTGCGCGGCCGCCTCCATAGCGAACCTTGCTGTTATCAGCGTCGACAGGTACATCAAGATAACCAAACCATTTACTTATCATTTGAAAATGACGAATAAGCGCGCGTGTGCTGCCATCGTTGGTGTGTGGCTGTACTCGATACTTCTTGCAAGTTTTTCTATGGTGCCCTGGACGGATAAAACAAGGATTTTGGCACAACCTGGCACTTGTGTCAATTTTGAAAACAAAATTTTCTACACTATTGCAATGGTAGTTGGCTTTTTGACACCTCTTGCTATCCTTGTTGTCAACTACTGTCTTGTTTTCAACACCGCCTTAAAGCAATTTAACAAAATGCAGGAGATTGGAACAGTGACAACGAGCAAGGAAGAAAAGCGGAGACGTCGGCACTTGTTTAGAGACTTCAAAGCAACAAAGACTCTAGCAGTCGTCATTGGAACCTTTTGTCTTTGCTGGTGTCCCTTTTTTATCTTGTTCGTGACAACCCAACACGTTAATTTGGACATTGATCCGCCATGGGGGAAAGTTGTCATGTTCTTATTTATCTTTATTGCACCGAATCTGAACTCTGCCTGCAATCCGATAATTTATGCGTTTTTTAACACGGACTTTAGGCGAGCTTTTCAAAAGATTGTCCTAAATATTTGCAACAGGAAGGACGCATATATAAGGTCGCGCAAAAGCTCGGCTTCTGCCACCTTTTTAAGCGGGGCACATCTTCACAACCGAGCAACTAATAACGGGAATAACCATCAAATTGGTGCTGAGAAGAAATCGTTGAGCGCGTGTGATTCAACAGACAACCTAGATGAGCCAACGGACGTGTGATTGAATCTCAATCCTCCATACTACAAACTCGTCCAGAAAATTAACTTTTGATTTAATGTCTAAGAGAAAACTCAATTTTTGTGAAACATATTTTTCCATCCGGGTTTCACATGATTTAACATAGCGCAGAAAGCTATACAACGAACTGATAGTGAAGTTTGTACATCGCTGGCCAACGTATTTTTCTGGCGTGCGGGCTTGTTTGGTTAAGCATGCAACTACTCGAGTGTGCCTCGTTAGGCAAGAGACATTTAAAAGCTTAAGCATTACCAACTACTTTACCGTTGGGGCGAGCTTGAAGTGTTTGGCTTTGTTTTTGGATCGCAAGAGGAACAAATTTTGGCGTGATTAAAACTAGAAAAAAGTATTCAGGCGAAATTTGGTGAAAAGTCCCCTAGAGATTGTAAGTTATATAAAAAATTATGAACTCTCTGTTAATTCTATTTCGTAGTAGTTTACTAATTTTGAACGAAAAGGAAATAGTTGCTTTATGACAAATTAGACAGAAAAGCAAAAGCTCACTTCAGCTTTAGTAATAGTTGAAAGTTAAATTTTTCTTCGAAAAGTCTTGTGATCGAGTGGTAACAGAATTTTGTCACAGTATTTTGTAAATAGAGAATGGAACAAACTTAGTTGTGCGTTTAACAATCAAAACTTAACAAAATGTACGTGTATATAATTTTCCGATTAAGCTTCATTGTACAAAGAATAATCATAAAAAACGCTAGCAGCAAGCACATTTGTATGCACATTCCATAATAGTCTAAATGGGTTAACTGCTGTTACTTCAGGCAGTTTTTTCTGCATTTAAGGCTCGAAACAAAACGCCGTTGCAAGTTTCCGTATGCGCTAACTATTTTGCTTCTTTCAATTAACACCATGAAATTTACAAATTAAGTTGAAACTCGTGATTTGTGTATTTGTTTTGTTTTGGACATTTAGATAACGAGTCACACCCAAGAAAACAGCAATCATTTCACTACTGTGCCGATTGTTAATATTTCGGGCTCTCTCCTCGACCAACTTACGACTTGTCGCGGACTGAATTTTATCATGACAGGTCGTGGCGCGCGCTCAAAGTTGATCGGTGACCAATTGTCAACATAATGTTTCTCGTGAAAAGAGTTTTCTGAGTCCTTCATGACCTGACATCGACTATTCTCGATCGATGAACATCGGTCTTTCAAGACCTGCATGCCGCCAATCGTCTCTCTGGGTTGAGGCTTCACCCAAACCATTCAGAAACCAAAAAAACAGCTAGAAAGAATCAACAGACTACTAAAAACAACATGAGGACAAGGTTAATAAAATTTTGTTAAAAAATCAAATTTTCAATTTTACTTCGCTCGTGATTCCATACAAATGCTGTATTTGTAAGCTCACGCCCATTTTGTGCCTGGGCCGCCTGTGGTCAGATTGACATGTACGGAAGCTCGATAAACACTGCAATGGATTATTTCTACGGCTTAGATAAACTGGAACAAGTGCCCAAAAATTAAGATCTAGAGTCCTGTCGGTTATTGTTTCAACCTCTATCTTTGTTCATGCCATAAACAGTAAATTTGAGGTTTTGATTCGGGTACGTATGAATGCCAGAAA
>JANVCF010215154.1:8240-23106 GCA_025388745.1 Hydrozoanthus gracilis
AATGCAACTTCCCCTCCCCTCCCCTCCCAGTGCTATGAGACATGAAAGAGTTGGTTTCGTTAAGAGTAATGGTATTATATAGAATGAACAATGGAATATTGTTAACCTTTATTTTGGTAATCAAATTATTTTTCTAATGAATTCATATTAATTATATTTCTGTGCTTAACAACCCGTTATTACAATAATAAATCGTCTAGAAAATCCTAAAACTCACGGATACGAATATTCTGGAACGAAGTTAGATAAAAAAACGAGATCCTAATATATATAACCTTGTTACTTGACCAAAATAGTTAATGTAGCATGTGTTCTTAGGGTAAAATAATACCGCCATATTACCTTGATTATACTAGAAAACCATGGTCGAACAAGCTCTAAGTTTTTGTTATGTTTTCAAAAGAATATTTTCTCAAAGAAGACAATTCATATTTTTGTTTGTTTTCGGAAAACTATAAAAAGCAATAATTTCTGTGTAATTATTATTATTTGTTATTGACAAGAACAAATGCTCCCAGTTATTGCTCGAATTTCCCTGTTTCTTATGTTTGAAATTGAAAAACTACAAATTTGGTTTTTGACTGGTATTCTGAAAATTTTCCTTTAGGTCTGCATTTTTTTGCTTCTAAGAAAGCATTTACTGGACTTTTTAGAAATCGTGTGTTATTTTGAATATTTAATATCACTCACACGTTATATATTCTAAACTATAACTTATCTTTTCTTCTTTGCACACAGTTAAACAGCAGTCGGTGAATTTATAAACTCGATGTGAATAGGTCCTACAGATTTTCCTTCTATATACTATTACTAGTCAAGTATGTCAGAAACAATTTTTTTTGAAATGTTGATTTTGATTAGATGTGTCACAAACGAAGAAGAAGTTAGATTGTGCACCAGATAAAAACAAAGCCCATATTATAACTCATATTGTGTCTGAGACTGATGTGTGAGCCAGTTAATTGTCAAACCAGAAAACAAAGAAATTCGATTTAATGGTCACTTCCTAATCGATTCATGCGTATTTGTACTACTTGAACAAAGGATGATAAAGGAACACTTCCAATCCGAGTGGAACTCACTTATTAAATATTTGTCTTGAGTTGTTTTTTTTATCAAACCCTTTTGAACCGTCGAGTTCGTAATAAAACCAAAGAACACAGAAACCATTCAAGAACCAGTTTCAATAAAGGTCCATCCCGGCGAGCATAAAGAAAGATATAGTAGAGCCATTTTAAAACATTGGAAGTAAAATAGTTTTGCGGTTCGCTTCTAATGCTTGAAAATATCTTGCAGTTCTAAAAATTTCATAGGGGAAAAGTTTAGTTATCAAATTCATTTTAGCAAGTAATAAAGCAGATGACAGTTTAGATACGAGCTATATACTACATTATATATTACTATAATTTTGTGATTTTTGTTGTTAGACGTTTAAACAAGAATAGGCAACAATTAAAGTTATACGATTTTCAAGACAGCAAAAATCTAAAGTTTTGCATAAAACAAGTCTTATTAGAACAGTACATTAGCTGTCACCAACTTTCATAAATTCACGTTGCGAGCTAAAAAACAAAGATTAGAAAAAACTTCCTTGTGCAAAACCTATGTGCCTAAATCTGTCATACAACCAAGTCATTGTATGGGTAGGGTATAAACTTCACAGCGATCTAAAAATCTCATCTCAATCGTAATACTAATTTAAGTACTGAAACTAGATTCAAGAATAAATGCTGTAACTCTAGCTATAACAGATATCAGACAAGATTCACCTCTTTGCATTCTTGGTACTTCAGTTGCTGATAAACTGTTCCGCGGGAAAACACAAAAACTAGCTTCTTGTTCCATTCAGCCTTTGTATGGCTAGACCAGTTTAAGGAACAAACTGTTTGTCCTTCGTCGCTTTTTCCAAAATTGTAAGATATGCAACGATTTTCTTTGTGGCACCTTTCGATGCAAGTTATCCAGTCGATGTTCCAAATAGTCTTAAATTGGTGGCCCATCAAAATATGATCTCGAATTGTTAGAGGCAACGAGGAACAACGGGTAAGCCATGACGATATGACTAACCCTAGCACTATTGAGCACATAAAGAAATGTTTTTTCATTTGTTATCCGTTCCCTATAGCCTTCTCTCCAAAGCAGGTCTCTATATTAGTGTTTAAAAAAATGAACATGCACACAACCTATACTAAACCTGAATTTGCATCTTCCTGAATAAATGAATACTGATTCCGAATTTGGAAACAAAAATGAAAAACAGACGTGCACGTGTTGACGATTTGTGGCTGCAGCAGCTGCAACGGAACATAGCAGCAATTTATTGTCTTCGTCTTATTCTTCTTCTCCTTTTCCTTTTTAACTACTGCTTTTCTTTCCCTAGCTAATCATTCTCTTACTAGCTAATCATTATCTTACTATTAGAAGGCAAATACATTTTTCAAAGCGTTCTTGTAATTTTTAAAATTTTATGTGAGCGGATCAGCGAAATTCAAATGAACAGAACTGTCATTGATATTTGAACATCTTCACATTTATTTTCATAAACTCATTAAAATGGTCTCAAGTAAAGTGTTTTATTAGATTTTTCGATACATTAAGTAGTACATGCTGACTTAATAAGGGTGGGCGGTAATTGTTCATCTCCTTTATGCGAATTCAGGCCTTAGATTTGTTTAACTTGTCTTCCTGTAAGCTGTAAGATTCCGCCTTCAGTTCGGGGAAGGCCTTATACAACTGCGCATGCTCCACTGCTGGTCTCCTCCAATACTGGGTGATCATAAAGTACAGAACAGCTTTTTGACACCTTCTCCCGTACCACCAGCAAGCATTCGTTAAGCACCTGTTCGTCTGGAAAATAAATCAATGGTTCATGAAAACTTTGGAAAGAAGTTAAAAAAATGTTATTAGAAACTAAATAAGCAAATTTACAAGTTGGTTTATACGAAACCGAAACACGGTATACATTTTAAAAAATGGCTGATCAACTCATTCAGGATTTCTGTTCTAAACGGATTATTTCTTGTAACTGAATTTGGCATTTCAAAAGATATAGTACAAAGTTGTGTTTATTTCTTGTTTGACCTAAAATGATAAATTTTCTCTTAAGTTTATTGGAAGTTTTCCACATTTAAAGACCAGTCCTTTAGTTTCAACAATGCTTTTATTATACGTCGACTGAGTCGACTGGAACAAGAACAGGTAAAGTTTCTTGCTCAAGTTAAGGACACACCACAGTGGTCTGACCGGGACTTGAACTTCCGACCTTAGGACTACGAGCCGAACACGCGACACAGAATTCAGAAAAACAGAAAGACAAACAATGCGGACGGACACACATGGGGATAAAGCGGAAATACCTCTCGCTAAAACTATACAAGAACTAAACCTTGTTCGAAATCTTATAAACCTTAAGCTTTTAGAAACCAAAAACTTTAGCAATGATATTGATGATATCAACATTGGCTGTCAGCATTTTTCAAGCTGATAAATTGCTAGAAAAAGCAAGCAAGAGCTGTCTGTCAAAAAAACGTCTTTCATTTTAATATAAAATACGATAAAAAGAGGTTTGTAGGCAATTACGTTCGCTTGATATAAGCGTCAATTATGTTTCTACCGCTCAAGCCAGCTTCAAATTAACCACAAAGATACCTCAGTTATTTATGCTGCTTGAGTTCTTGATAATCTATGAATTGCTGGTTAAGTTGCGTTTTTCAGTTGAAGAGTAGAAATAGCTGGTGCTATTCATTTAGTTTTTTAACCAATTGATGGAACCCTAAAAAGTGACCATTCATTGTGCTTATTTTGAAGAGTAGAAATCATTATGGTTGGTGTTATTCATTATAACTTTTGAACCAGTTGATGAAACCCTATAAAGTAACCATTTATTTTGCTTTTCTTGAAGAGTAGAAATGATTGGTGTTATTCTTTCTAAAGTTTATGTTACTTTACCTGTCTTGAAGGAGAGAATGGAACAAAAACCGATTATATTTTGAGGCTTCTCTTTATACCAAGACTGCTTCACGTAGAAAATGTTTTGTTGTGTACAGGGTATCCCATACTTTGGGACAGAGTTTAACAAAGAATACCAATGTTTACCTCTTTTGCTTTGTGCCGAACCAATCCCGAGGGAATCAGAGAACTGCTGAAACTCCCAGCTTCTTTAACGTAGAGTACAGAAACATACATCAAGAGGATAAAGAAAGAAGCCTGCTTGCTGGTTGAGTTCATTTTACTAGCTCCCTGATGTAGGTTTTTTAAAGAGCCGGCTTTTGACAAGCATGCGTTCCGGATAGTGAAAGCGTTTTGATCTTTCTTCGCTTTTCAGCAGCAAGCCTAACTAAATTGGCGCAATTCATTGAGAGTTTAGTTTGCCATGTGCAAACAAAGCGTTTATACTTAATAAAACGAAATGCAAAGATAAACAAAGTTAGAAATTTTGTTGAAGCTGTTATTCAAACTTTAGTGACTTGAGGAGAAACTCGATGAAACAAAGCGGTTCAAATATCCAATCTCTCCGCTCTTTAACTCGTAAACCGAATCGATAAAATTTGCGAGATCTTTAGTGAATCAGGTTTTTCTGTTCGCTTCAATATAAATGTTTGAGATAGAGAGAAAAAACAATTATTTGAAACTTTCCTAACAAGTTTAAGGATAAAAAGTGTTATGCACTTAGTATTCTTAATATAGTAAAATTTGTTTGATTTTAATTTATGGCAAGTTGGTTTGTTTGCGAATAGTTCATATCCTAAACACTAACATCCTGCCAGTGGGCAGATTAGTCCCAAATGCGAAGAGTACCGCCCCGGATGTTAATTAGGAAACTGTTTGAGAAAAGGAGAAGAACAAACACCCAGGATATCTGTACTTTGATATCATTTTCAGTAATTCCATCTTTGATTAGTTTGGTGTCGTTGTAGTAAAAAATTAAGCAACTCACTGCGTAGTTTGACAGATGTCTTTTATCTTTCAGTTCCAGTCGACCATCAATATCTAACTTCTCCTTACTTTTTGCAAACAAAACAGGCCAATAGGTGATGAGAAAATGACAGTTGATCAAACAAAGCAAACTCATGAGTTCTCTCAAGCTTGTTAAAAAAAAGTATATATGGGCTCTAGCTACAAGGGTTAACAACTCTACATGGGAGAATTTACAAATACAACTGGGACTGAAATGGTAAACCACTCTAGATTGGAGAATTTACTACAAAAACTGGACTAAAAGGTTTAATTACCATAGATGGGAAAGGGATAACCACACTAGATGGGAGAATTCACCAATACGGCTAGGACTAAAAGGGTTAACCACTCTAGATGGGAGAATTTACAAATACAACAGGCACTGAAAGGCTTAACCACTCTAGATCGGAGAATAAATCAATACAACTAGGACTGAAAGGGTTAACCTCTCTAGTAGGGAGAATGTACCAATACAACTGGGAATGAAAGGGTTTGCTACTCTAGTTGGGAAAACTTACCAATACAACTGAGACTGAAAGGGTTAATCACTCGAGATGGGAGAATTTACCAATACAACTAGGACTGAAAGGGTTAACCACTCTAGATGGGAGAATTTACCAATACAACTGGGACTGAAAGGGTTTGCTACTCTAGTTGGGAAAACTTACCAATACAACTGAGACTGAAAGGGTTAATCACTCGAGATGGGAGAATTTACCAATACAACTAGGACTGAAAAGGTTAACCATTCTAGATGGGAGAATTTACCAATACAGCTGGGACTGAAAGGGTTAATCACTCTAGTTGGGAGAATTTACCAATACAACTGGGGCTGATAAGGTTAGCCATTCTAGATACGAGAATTTACCAATACAGCTAGGACTGAAAAGCCATAAGACGTGAATAGAAATTAAAGAAGCTTATCGCGAATGCCCTTTCGACTGCGCTCAACTTCAAGCTGTATATATTCAATAATCTTCGAGATCAGGCGCTAGCTATACAATAGAAAGAGCATGTATCCTGCAGTTTGCTTTTATAATTATTTAGTATATATGCTGGACCTGAAATAATAGCAACTGAACTTTGAGATTACCTTTATTTTTCTCAAGTATAGGTAATTGGCTCACAAATTTTACAAAAGAAACAGTCTTCTTCTCAAAGCAGACTGCTAGAGTTTTGGAAAGAAAATCAAACAGGTACCATATATCTATTATTAGACCAGTTTAAAAGTAATTTTGCACCACTATGGGTACAACAGTCAGTTTAAAAAAACATTAAAAAGTAGCGTTTCAATTAGACTCTGAGCAAATTCAGTTTCTTACAAAAAACGAACTTTGAAATATCTGTACTTCATTAAATTAAAATGGTCCGACCTGACGAAAAAGATGCGTAACAGAAAACATAAACAAAGCCTAAACTCAATGTTTAAGTATACATGATTCCAAAGTGTAAGCTTACTAGTCCTTACTATTATTGTGGCTACCGGGCCTAACAGTGTTTCGCCCCTCCTTCACACGTTTAGAAGATTTGTTATTGGTTTCTTTCAGTACAGCAGCTTATGTGGTGAATGTGTTTTAGAGTTAACAGACGGGAATGAGACTGCTTTGTTTAAGTGAAAAAACTGAACTCAAAGTTTGAAACGCCATGTAATCTCTTTTGCGGGTGGATTCAAAAGCATAGTTCTGATATAAACACTTAATGCTTTTCTAGTTTCAGCAAGGCAAATTAAAGCTTATTTTTGAGTTTCAAACTGTGTTTTGGTGCAATTGGTCATTTTTGATTGAAACTATAATTGGTTGAACAGCGCGACAAAACAACGTTCTAATCACGGACAATATCAGACAAACTAAAACAAAATATTTTGTTCCTTTCAAACCACCTGTCACTAATTCAAAACATTTTGCAGTTATAACTCATTTGATTAAAAACAAAAGGAAGCCGACTACAATTTCACTTAGACAAATAGGTAAACAAATTGCTTATAAAGCCGCGACGGGTATTCACCTGCCCAGCAGTGTCTGTCTAGAAAATTATTTATTTTTACGCTTTAAATTGTTCTTGATATTTTGGCAATTTGAGCTCCAGACTGTTCTTAACTTGTTCTGATTTAAATAGAATAAAAACCATTGCAATACCAGAATTGGAAAACAACTCGTAAGCAATACAACTTCGGGGCAAACTTACGTGTAAGCACTGCGTATAATTTGAAGCAGTAGCTGATTAAAAGAGAAAAATTTCGAACGTGTATGTAAACGTAAGCGGATTTAAGTTAAAAATTTGATCAAGAAACTGTCATAAAATGCTTTCTCTAAACAAGCAGTGACATCTTTATCTCTTCAAGCAGGTTTTGAGCAATGGACCATACATGGCTCTGCTGTTTTGAGTAATCTACATCTCAACCAGAAAATAATTTATTAAAACGTGTTTAAATCTTTGTAATCTCTTTGTAAACACAACTTTTGCGCTTCCATTGTCTGGCTGTCGTATTGTCAACAAAAATATTGAAAATACTACCATTTGATCGTTTTTTTCGTACACTCTAATAGCGATGAATCCTAAGGTGAGCAGCGACGTAGTTTCACGTATTTTAATGCGGTTTTCATCAACTTTGTTCTTTGTTTTTTTGTCTATATCATCAAAGTTGTTTAAAGTAATAAAAGTACATTTTGGGGGGTTTGTGCACACACATTACAGTTGTACCAAGAATGAAAATTGATTTATATGGTAAAATATCATCATAAACTTTGATACAAATATGGCTTCTCCTTCAACAGCCGAAAGAAGTTTGGTTAAACCAAGAAAGCTATACATGTGCGACATTGTGTAAATCAATAACATATGCCCGTGCAGATAAAATCTACAAACTTTCATAGTTAGAATTGTTTTACCAAGAGATGAGCCAATTTTACGATGGTAAAGAGAAAACTTAAAGCGATGCAAAAACAAAAAACCAAAAAAAAGATGCAACTGCAATTAGATGAGCTCAGTTTTGTGCCAAAGGGTATACTTATTTTTGCTGCAATTCAGAAGATTGTTGATTTTAGAGGGCTTTTGTGTCACTGTACATTCTTTTCCCATTCCAGTCAATAAAATAGTTCCATATCATGACAGGTGGGGAGCTTTGGGGGGTAAGAAGGAATGCCATTCACTGTTTCTGAGGTCTCAAAAGGAATCATAGAACGACCGGCGAAATGTCGATTACCGCCGCCGTCATCGTGAGCAAAACTTGTCCGAAATCGATGCCAACCAAAAGGAAATTGAGGTGAAGGATACCTCATTGGAAAGAATAAATGGCATGAACACGGGTATGGGGCAGAAGATGGACTTCTAGTCAGCGAAAACGGATGAGTAGGTAAGGAAGGGCTTGCTACGTGGTCGATGTCCTTCGTTGGTCCATATTCACGTCGCTCTCTCTCCTGCATCAATTCATAACGTCTTTTTTTAAGAAAGTCTAAGTTAAAACTGTGGTAAAAAGCAGGATTGGCTGCCTTTGAGAGGGACAGCGATGGTGTAATTGGCTGAAAACTGTTCAAATTACTCATTTCAAAGGGAATTTGATGCTGGGAACCTGGAAAATCATTTCTGTGATGGAAACTTTGTGGAAAAGAAGCAGATGGATTTGAATGATGAAACACGCTGTTTGTTTTTTCTCCCTCGACTTTTATCTCGTTTCCTGGACTCTGGCATCTGATCTTTTTTGTTTTGTCGGCAGTAGACATTTCTTTGCGACGTTTTGGTTTATATTTGTAGTTTGGGTTTTCTAACATGTGTTCTTCTGACAACTTTTTGGCCTTTTCGACATACGGTTTTTTCTCTTGCGTCGACAGTCTTCTCCAAGCAATTCCAAGAGCTTTGCTCACTTCTGCATTGTTTATTCCCGGATTATGTTTCAAGATTTGGCACCGCTTTTCCTTGCTCCAAACCATGAAGCAGTTCATTGGTCGTTTTACATGATGAGGAGAAGAGACCTTCTTTCTTTCTTCTGAAGGCAACATTACGTTAGAGGTAAGTTTCGAATCCTGACAGCCCTATACAGTGGTTGGAACGCAAATGACTGTTAAACGGAGTCACACTCAAACACAATGAGTGTTGCACCCTAATGAGACTAAACCACGCATTAGTTGTGGACAATAAAGTGCCTCTTTCTTCAAAACAAAGGCTCATTAGTGGTGAATGAGAAAATAATTATATTTAATGACACTTTTATGATCGTATTAATTGCAAGTTAGATTTTCGTTGCTGTAAAACGGAAGAAAGACACCATTAATATTGGTGCGAACCATTGAGTAAAAGATTCTAAATCCTATTTTCTTACGATTTTTTACCCTAAAAAACAAAATAAAACGGCGCGTAAACTTTCTGTTATTGTCGAATCCTGGTGCTGAAAGTTATGTATTATTAAAGTTTGTTTGGGCGCTGGGTGTGATGTCGTCGATGAAAACCACAAGACAGCAAGTATATAAAGCAAAACGCTAAACAATCGAAGGACAATTTGGTAAACACCGCAACTTTCAAACAATAATTATGTTATTGAATGCATGCATTAAGAAAACGTGTAAAAAGAAAGCCGTGCCAAAACGCAAGTTAAACGCTTAGATGTTTTGCTTCACAAAAAAGGCATCCGAGAGAGTAGTAGAAGAGTGCCGATAGCTCTACCAACAGAGCGACCTTTCCGTGTGTACTTATCTCATAAAAGCCCTCGGTAATACTACAGGGCCACGAAATCATTTTTCACTCACGTACTATTAAGTATTTTTCTGTTCCAAGCTCAGGCAGTTAGATTTGATAACACAAAACGTCCTTAAGAAACCAACAAATCTTTGGTTTTTCGTAACTACTCATCTAACGACTTGGGAATTCTCTAATAGGTTGCATGGTTTCGCATGTAGCTAATTACAGTTAATGTTGTTTTGAAATACTGGGCAGTGACCGTAAACTTTGTTTTGAAATACTGGGCAGGGACTGTATACTTTGTTTTGGCTTTAAGGACAACCCACGTTTAATATGAAGTGGAACGAACAAACAAAATGCTTGGAATCACACAGAGTGTTACTAAGTATTTAAGTAAAAAATAGTAACTTTGGCCATCCATAATTAGAATTCAGTAAATTAATGCAAAATTAACATGGAAAATGAAAGAATGCTATGGTTAGAACAATTATATACAAATACAGTCTTTCTAAAATTTTTCTGAAAATGAGATATCTATATGGAGTGTATATTTGAAGCAAGGTTGGATTAACCGACAAGACTTCGACAAGTTTTTTTTTAAAAAACAGTTAAAGAAATTGTCTGGTAAGAACTAGGCAACCCAAAGGCAAAGAATGCGGAAAGGTGTTAAATTAATGTGGAATTGGTTTAAACGATCCACGTCATTGGATAAAACAGGAAACCCTTCTATCACTTCATCAGATAGCCCAATGTTTTTTTTCTAGTTAATTTTATCGATTCCTTTTTAGTGAAAATTATCCTAAGACTTAATGCAGCAAGATTTCTATGTGGGAAACATTGAAAAGTAAATGCCTTTCTAAGCAATTGTTTTGGAGTGTCATTTTTGGATAACACTTTGTAACACAACAGAGATATCGCTTTGAGTACATTATATTTCAAAACGTGTTGTCCATTTTAGGTTGATGCACCTTCATTAACAAAATATGGAAAATTTCATGTGGGAAAGGAAATGCCTCGGAACAATAGAGGACTGCCTAGTTCATAAACGGATTGTTACCTAAAATAGAATAAACATTTAAGATAACAACTGATGAGTTCTCTCAACGTACCATTTCACTTAACAGCAAACTGCATACCAGGCCCGTAGTAAGGGAGGGTGCGATGGGTACACTCCATCCCCACCTCCAACCCCCCACCCCAACTTTTTTGTTGACCAGCTGTTTATCAAAGCAAAATTAAATCATTCTCTATGTTTTTCTAAATTGAATTTGAAGATGAAAAAACTTGATTAATATACACGATTTCTTAAGGTTGTTTCGCCTGTTTATTTTCTATTTCAGTCTTACTGCAAGCCTAATTTTCAAAATTTCTCTGAGAAATATGTCCCAGACCTCCCTTTGCCCATTCCCCCCCTCCCCTCAATTACAAATTACACGGAGCTGGGCTTATCAGCCATCACATTGGGCCTCCTGCCAAACATATGTATTCAAAATGGCGGCGATGGCTGTGCAACCTTTGCGACTCCAAGTTTCTTTCATATGGTTGGTTGGGCTTTTATTGCATTGTTTTTATTGGTATCCGTGGTATCCGCGCCGGTATCCGTGAGGTCAGCGATATCTGCTTTTTTCGCAATGCCGCGTACACTTTTAAAACTTCTAACGCCGAACTGTTTCTTGCTAAAAGTTGGCCAAAAGTACGGCAACAATTAATCGTATAAATCGACGTGCAATCTTACAATGTAAGCAAAATTAGCTTTGAGTATCAATCGAACTTGTAACAACTTTCTACAACCCAAAACTGGCATGCATGGCTCTGCGCTTTTTATAACGAACTCAAAAAGCGCAACTGCGAGAAATTTGGAAGTTATATTCGAAATTTGAGTAGATTCAAATCTAAATCAAAGTCAAAGTTCAACGAATGCCATACTTAGTGTGCTGTGCAGTGCAGGTGCGTTCGTGTCATCAAACTTTTACCTGTTTTCCCGTGGAAGGTCACAGATTACTTACAAATGAATATTCATAGGCAGAGCCAGAACAACAGATTCACATTTTTTGGAAATTTTTAAAATCTGGCCTCTTATTGTGCTGCTCATGGACTGTTTTTGTTGCCTGTCCCGATTACTGTCTTTTTCAAAAATATTATCAAGAACTGAAACTGCGTTCTAGAACGCCGCATCAATAGTCTCGTAATCACTATTTGTCGAGCCTTTTTCATTATCGTCTCGAATATCTAACCGAACAAGATCATCTTCTGTAAGTTTTTCTTCATCTGATTGTTTGTCGGTTTCTATTTTGGCGACCGACACGGCAGGCTCGTTTAAAGCATCTACCGAGTCATACTGTAACCAGTCCTCTCTCGTAATGTCCTGCATTGCGAGACTTGGATCAATCTTCTTCGCTATGGCTGTTAGCAGCAAATTCTGAGCCTTTAGCATTGTGGCCAGCGATTTCACTCGTTTCTTGGTCTTTTCCAACTGACGCCTCATTTCTTGGAATTGGTTATCCGAAGCTTCCTGCTTGGCTGCTTCGTCGTTTGCCAAATAAGTTGTCTGATCCGAGCCGGCAAACGAATGCCACAACCTGCCAACAAAAAATATTAAATCAAGAAGACAAATACAAAATACAACTTCGAAAAATGATTAAACTTTAGAGTGAAACCTTTTTTACGAGAGATGATGTTTGCACAAAGGTGAAACTTTGTTCTTATTATAATGTTTATTTGCACCGAAATGAGCGGGAAAAAGAAAAATGTCAGCAATGTCTTACTAGTGAGGATTTGGAAAACACGTCACTCGTTTCCCGGATGTAGTTTTGTGCGATGTATAGACTCTATGCATTTTCTTTTGTCTACATCTGAACTAGCGAAGCTAGCCTCGTTTTGCGTAACATACTCTTTTAAAAGTTTAGCTCAAGAACGAGGCTGGTTGCGCTAATTTGAATGTAGACGAAAAATATCTGAATCGCCGCCGATTATGCATAGGGTCTGTTTCACAGTGGCGGCTGCGCAGGGCCGAGCTAGAAGTTAGTGTGTTCGACTCGGAATCCTAGGGTCGTGAGTTCGAGCTCTAGTCAGACCACTGTATTGTGTCTTTCAACAAGACACTTTACGATTACCTTACTTTGTTCCAGTCGACTAAGCTGTAAAAGTGAGTACCAGTTCTGCTGGGAGCTAACTAATGTCCTGATCCAAGGGGGTCAAAGACTCTCATCCGCTTAACACTACAGAAACCGGAGATAAGCGCCGGCCCTGTGAGCCACTTAGGCTCGAGAAAGGATTTAGCTTAAGTATTTCACTGTTATAAATCATATCTACAACGCTACGATAAAAAATAATATTAGCTTTGTAGTATTTAGCCGTGTTGTTCGAAAGCCTTTAGCGTGGTGCGCTTTCAGTAACTTCCTAGCCTTATGACAATACATTTTTGATGGCGAATTTTATAAACAGAACTATATAGATAATCCTACCTATCAGCAACAATAAATAGAAAATGTATATGCTACTAAAACTTTTTCGTCCCAAACGCGCAAAATGCGCATTGCAATCGAAACAAACTTTTCTTAGTCCGGGTACAAATTTGTTTTTTTAAACCGGATTGCTTTCGTTAAAACACGAGTATAATCTCAACTGTGCCATCCGAACAGAATCATATCAACATCTAAATTCGCCTTAACAACATACACAAAGTTACACATCTGGTAATGAGAAAATGAAAACTGATCAAACATAGAAAACTAAAGCTACATGAAAAGCAAACTCTCAAACTAATTGGCTCTATTCGGGAGAACTTGCAAATATAACTTGGATCGAAGGGTTCACCACTCTAGATGGGAGAATTTTCCAATACGACTAGAACTGAAAGGGTTAACCACTCTAGATGGGAGAATTTACCAACGCAACTTGGACTGAATAGGTTAAGACAATTCCTACCTTCCAAATCGTGTCCCATGCCTTTTGTTTGGTGTAACAATATCGACAGACTTGTAAATCATTCGGGTGATCATTCGTGGATACTTGTTCTCTACATCAGCGACATACTGGACCTGCATCGCCAGCCAGTTCATAGTCGCGTTCTGTTGAATTGTGTCGATGTCGCCAACTGCTAAACCGATCTTAAGGTGGAATAAAAATCTTGTTAGAGTTGTCTTTGCTACTATTATCAGCGCTTTTAAAGTGTAACATAATTTCGAAAATTAAGAAAGCAAACTCAAGAGAGAATAGATTAAATACCACTGAGGTTTGCAATTACTACAGTTATTCAGATATAAAACAACGCTTAACATTATTTCCCAGGCGAATGTTCATCAATTGACGTAGTTCGTTCTCCTGATATTATCGAAACCTTTTCTTTCACTTATCATTATACCCCTTTTCTACAATACATAGCAGCTCTCTCCTACTATATACTGCAACCCTCGTTATACATTGCAGCCCATTCTGCCATACATTGCAGGCACTTCCTACCGTAAATTAAGTTCATCTCCTACTGTATAACGCTGCCCTCCCATACTGCACATTGCAGTCTTCCCCTACCAAACCTTTCCTACTTTATATAAACCGCACTCGCAACCTGACTATACAACTCATATCCTTGTGCGTCATACATCCTAGTGTCTAATATCCAAGTGCGTACTACAACTACATAACCGAGCCTGTAGGTGTTATGGTCTTACCAGCAGGTTAGCAAGTACGATTGCTACCATGAAAATGAACAGAACACAAAAAACGTAGGCAGCTTCAGGGAAAGGGTTGTACGGTTGGCCGGAGGAGTTGTCCTGGTTTAGTGTATCCACGAAGATGTCTTTGTACTCCACTTCCCCGATAAACATCACCGTCACTTTCACTAGTGCTTGATAAAGTGTTCCGAACAAAGTCTGGAGGAACAAATGAATGATTACTGTGACTATAAAATAAGAGAAATAAAATGTATCTATGTTTTAAGTCAATTTTCTAGGGCCATAACTAAATCGTGAACGTTGAATGGCCAAGATCGGTCCATTAACTTCCCATACAGGAACGGAAAGTTATTGGACCAATTTTTTGCTAACTCGAGGGCACAGAGACAATTATTTATTTATTCCTTTTTTATTTACCTGAGACTGACGTCCTATAATAAACATCTAAATAACCTCGTTTGCTCGATCTGTCTGGGTAAATATTTGTCTGAGGTCTTGACAGAGCAGACGGAGCGTAGTGACAGTGTACTAGTTAATTAAGATTTATTTACCTCCTGAGGATCCTT
>JANVCF010215155.1:0-11056 GCA_025388745.1 Hydrozoanthus gracilis
AAAACTTTGCTGTTTCTTCTTTTTGCTTGCTGACCCCCTTTTGTTGTTGAGGCACTTTGTATTATTGTACAGCTCTTTGATTTGCCACTCAGTGACCCGTCATCAGTTGAATTTACACTTTAAATATTAAAATCTCAAGAACCATAAAAGAATTTGGCAAATTATTTTCACTGCTATTCCTCATTCAGCAAGGTCTATCAACGGATGTAATAACATTTTTCGCTTTATGTGCACTTTAAGCATATTCAAACCAACAACAAAAAGCGCTCATAAGGAATCTTAACCGTTACCTAGGCAACATTCCATTCTTTTTTAACTTATATTAGTATTTTATTGGCTTTATGTTGCTTAGTACAACTTGTCTTTTGTATTCACACATCGTTCTATTCATTTTCGTGGTGTTTTTTTCGATTTAATGTTCGTAAAGACTACGGTCTGGTAGCAAAAAGCTAACCATGTTTTTTCTTGTTAACACATTTCACCAGAGAACGTTTAAAGTCTTACATATTTGCATTTGCAAACCGTTTTTCCTTGTAATGGATTTCGCACTGAAATAATATGAGTCAGTTTCACAATTCTGCGTAGTTAGATTGATCCTAAAGCTATATTATTGGTGATTGTTGCATGAATTACAGTTTTCGTTTCTAGGATCTCGAAGAGATTGCATTCCATGTGTTATTCCGTAGCCCTTGGCTTTTCTCCAAACCAACTTTTACTTTGCTTTTCTTCCATTTGCCTTTTTACCTATCGAGAAAACAACGCATCTAAAATTAGTTAGAACATTTCTTTGATTAAGCATCACGTAATTTTTTTTGTTTTGATAACAATAATGCATACAAGCGTAAATGAGAATAACTATTTAGTACTGAATGTTATTAATAAGAAATGTCGTTTGATCAATTTGAGACAGTTAAGTTTGTGTCTTTTCTACTGTTTAACACTGAGTAAGAAATTGTAGAAAAGTGGTTCGGTACTGTTTCAGAATTTCCCGCAATGTTCTTGCTTTAGTGAATCGGTATAAACAAAAACAATCTAACGGTAGTTAAGCCTTTCACCGCATCGTTCAACAACTGTCGCTCTAATAAATATGACCAGAAATATACTGAGTTTAAATCGAAAGCTCTGGAAAGACCGGTTTCGTGTACATGTATAAATCTATGGCCAAAGCCTTAAGCAGTTGGGTCCAACCTTCAGTAGGCTTCTGTCACTTTTTACACAGGTAAAAATGAAACCTTAAAGCTTTTACACAGTGATAGCAAAACTAACAAACAGTTTTACTCACAGATAAGGGGCTTAAACAACGACGGCAACTTTCCCTTTTCAATCACGCCTGGCACGTTTTTCCTCTCGTTTTACCGGCTAATTATACTTTGTGAACAGTAAAAACAATAAAAGGTTAAAGTTTCTTTCACAAAAATAAAAAGGATACAGAAAAACGTCCGCTATTCGTTCTCGTAGTCTTGAGAACTCCGAAACTGAAACTTTCTCACGTTATAATTTTGTAGTAACGGCGTCGAGCAGGAGGCCAGCACGTTGCATTCCAACATTCAGATATTGTGTTCACTATTGTTTTCTGGCCTCGCCGTTTTCGTTGCCTTAAGTTCCTCTTAAAAAAGTGTAAGGCATTTAAAAGATCTTACCGGAATACAGGGACGGTAAAACTGCTCGCCGGGTGAGTTGCAGGGCGGAAGCGTTGAGCTCACATAAGGGATTGTAGCAGCAACAAGAAATAAAATCACCAAGGCTGTTGTTACTGTAACTGGCTTCATCTTTTGCAACCAAAGAAAGGACTATTATACTGGTGTATAACCGTTTCTTTTATAATACTCAGGAAAGTAAAGTAATTTATTGATCTCGGGCTTTTTAGACTTGTTAACCATACTGTAATGAACTGTCATAAAAGGCATCAAATTACAGACACGGATATTGAGAATTAACTGATTCGGGTAAACTATTCAGTAATTTTTTCTTAATCAACTCTTCTGTCATGTTTCAAATCATTTATAGTTTTGAATTGGAATTAAGTCCTAAATCAGCTGCGTGTGAAAAACAATTCAAATCTTTAAAAATTTGAAAGGTGGCAGACAGTAAAGCTTTTTTGCCCAAATCGGTTGTTTCTTTGAATGAAAGTATGTATTACAAAAAATTGACTAATTAATCGCTATAGGTTCGCAACAGTGAAAAGAGTGACATATATGTTAAAACAAAATGTAAATTCGTGTGCTGACAGGGAATAATCCACGTTTCGCTAATCTACGGCATCAGTAAAAATCATAAACTCACACAAAGGAAAGAGAAAAAAATATCTGAGCTCGGTGTATGGTTTAATGGTTAAGATCGTCTCCTATTATACTTGAGCTTTTGATCAGATACTGTGCTTGTTTTTGTGTTATAATAAATACTACAAAGATGTGTTAATATATTTTCTGTTATTTATTCGGGTTTTTATTCTATTGCGTAGTAAATCCTTGTTTTTAAGGGGAACGGAGCCAGATGAAGAGAGGGTCCAAAAGAGAAAGACAAAACATTTAGATTTTTATAAGCACTCCTTAAAGTTGATCCACTTCTTGTATATAACAATCGGCTTTTTTTTTCTTTACGAAAATAATTATTCTACAATTGATTTGCTTTGCTATAAAATATTCTATACTGAGCGGATAATTATATAATTGCGGATGTAACTATGATTACAAAATTACTGTCAAGCTCACTTCCTGTAATATAGACTCATGTAATGAAGAACAAATTGTAATTCTAAATTATTTGAGTTCTACTGTAGCTATACTGATGTGTTTTACAAGGATTATTATAATTACAACGCCCTCGCAGAAATGTATTTTTCGTAAATTATAAGGCCTCTTACTTCACAACTATCTAAGGATTGTTTTAAGAATTTTGATAAAATGGAAAATTTTCAGTCTTCTGTTCCTGTGCTCGTGAATCTGATTTTTTGCATTGTTATTTATGCTCTGTAAAGTATAAAATGCTAAGACTGTCAGAGTTGTAGTCAACAGGAAGTTTCCTTAAAGTTAGTGTTGTCGAGTGCTCTCGACATTATTGTGTCTACGCTTATCAGGTGCATGTTTTGCATGGCCAAACATTATATACTTACAAAATGGTAACATTTACTTTTTGAAGCATTTTCAGCTGTCGATCAGCCATTATATACATGTACGTTGTTGAGCGTAAAAGGTGGGATAAATTAATACGAATCTGAATAGATTGCTTCATATTTTCTTTAGCGTTCCCAGTTTGTAGCCTCAACGTAACATTTTTAGAAACAAATTTCACAAAGACATTGTCTTAGAATTTTCGGCCACCTTCAACATAAACACGGTTTTTAAAGTTCCCGAAAAGAAATTATTTAGTTAAATTAAAGCCAAGCAAGTATAGAACTTGCTAAAGCAACCGGTAGCTACTTTTGCGAGTTCTGATTGGCTACCGCGTTACTCGCGACGATAACAAAGACTAATAGATCTATCATTATGAGGCGGTAGCTAAAAAGGCTTCGCATTTGCCGTCAATTACAGACGAGTAAAATTTTGTTTAGGAAGATACTGTCTTCCACAAGATAGTGTCTTTGGGCCGGGATTTTGGGCCGCCCTACGAATGTTGCTTTTTCTCAGCTTCCAGCCGGATCAAGAAACTCCTTACTCACACTAAAACTTTACGAGTCCATATTAAACACAAAAGCTTTTATTTGTGTGTATATCAACCAGTTGTGTTTAAACAGGGATCTTAAATCCTACACCTGATCATGATCATCTAGCCGGGGTTTGCTAGGTCAACGACTGATTATCAGTGTAATATCTTCTCATTAAGGCCTTAAACACGCCAAAAACCACAGAGAAAGAAAATTCTCCATACCAATTACTATATAACTACCCTTACACTCTTTTTCTTATATATGTCTTATAACAAAACTCTATATATAAGAACAACGCCGGAAGCCCCTAATGGCCAATTTCTGAGAAAAATTTGAGAACAAACTGAGGCTCGGACCGGAATGGATTGCTGAATCAGTTTCTAAACGCTTTACAGAGCCTCAATCATAAACTTAGCAATACAAAAAGTGATTTGGAATTTTTCTCTCTTAATCAGTCATTGTTTCAAATTGTACACGTATTTTTGCCCCCGAAGTTAGTTAGTTTCTTACTGTTTCTTTTCCCATTCTTAAATCGCAATACCCTAAATTTTTTAGCTTAATTCGCCAAAAAAAATTTAGAACAACAAGCAATATTTAGCGGTTCTAAATATATAAAAAAATTGTGTATTTAGCAAACTATAGCAGTGTTTAGGGGTTCTAAATAAAATTTAGAAATGCTTGTTCACAAAAGCGTGCAAGCTAAGTCAGTTCAAACGAGAGATGTCTGTTTTTAATGATAGTTTTAAACTTGCTTTTAATTGAGCACAATAATCAAAGAAAGACCGATGGTTATTGAAGATAAACTTTGAAGGTAGTGTGGCAAGAAGTCATAACAGATTTTATGAACATGGATAATAAAGTTACATCATTTTTTGTCATAAATGATAAAGTTGAATGTTTTATTTGTTATAATGGGCCTCAATGTGCATGGAATATTCAAAAAACTTTGAGTAGGTATACTGAGTGAAAGAGTTATGTTCCGACGCCATAGTAATTAAAAAGCCATGGAACGACAGCTCTAGGTTCCCTTGAGACTAAACGAGACAATCTACGCTAAAGAATCAACACAAGATTGGCTTTGATCAAAAACTGAAATTGCTTAAGTCTTAGTTATCGGCTTAACCTCTATTGGACAGTTGCAAACTAGATACAATCTCCGGCCTTCTGCTCTTGTTTTCTTATATTATATTCGGTCGATGATCAAACACACGACTCGCTCAAAATTGTATACGGTATCTTTTACAGCTAGGCGGAGCACTCGTATGGCGATGAGGTCGAAATCAAAGTTTCCTGTCAATGATTTTGAAAAAAGAAACACATCCAAAATGCGAGAAAATATTGTCTGAGACCGAAATCTAGCAAATGACCCCCTCCTCCCTAGAAGACAACGTTATCGCCCCTACAACACTGCCTCTCTAATCATAACTATATGACGTCTCCCCCCCCTCCCTCCCTCCTCATAGATTTGCCTACCGTCTACACGTACACCTTACTCAAAACAGCTGAACGAAGGTTTTGTGTGTTTTTAGTATTAGGAAACCAAAGAATAGATGGATTCAGTCGAAAATGCGAAAAACGAAATTTCACCTGCCGTAAGACCTGACGACTGCTTTCAAAATAGGCAGAAATTTTGGTAGACACCTTTTTTTTCAGTACAAAATGTTGAAAAGAAACAATATTTGCTTAATTTAGGGAGGCGTCATGAAAAAATGAAGCGTAACATCAGGTGCCCAGCCATTCTGTCTTATGAGGAGCATGGTGCCTGAGTTCATTGAAAAATAGAATATAATTTAACAACAACAATAATTTTATATCTTAACTTAACCTATTTTTTTCTTTGTTTCTTTTTAAGAGCTTTTAATGGATCAGGAAACAATCAAAGCTGTCAAACACTTACTTCTAAAGTTCAGCTGCTTGTTGTTATCAACTGAAGGCGAAGAGAACACGGTGTCTTTAAAGATTAAAGAATTTGAGGTAGATAAAATGTTATGCATTTTGCTCTCATTGTCTTTGTACCTTGAATTGTAACAATTCTTAATTGTACCTGATGAAAACTGGCATGGACAGTGGAATATTTTACAAAATATATTTCACAAATGTCGTATTGGCCTTGCTTTTTAGTTCTTGTGTTCCGTAGTGCGTGATCCATTATAATTTAGACACTCTAACACATTGTATACTCGTGCCCATCAGAAAATTCAGGCTTTTTAATATCACAGAGTTCTGAGAGCCTGGGCCTTTTACAGAATTAAGAAATATAAATCATTTGCCGGTTGGGCGGTCCAAATCGTGAAATACCGTGTTGCTTTCAGAGTATCGAGGGTTTTTTCGCGGCGGCGTCGTTCAAGAAAGTCAACTTTGTGTCGAAGTAAGGTGTACGTTTCTTCCTCGGTATTTTAAAAACAATTGCTGAAAATACTGTCTGACATTTACATGTACAAAGAAAATTAAACAAAATTACTTTTCCTTGATGCTTGTTATGTTTTTTTCATTTAACTTGCTGTTTACAACCGCGTTCAGTCGACCAAAAACAATATCTAAGTCGCATGAAAGTTCGGCCGCACGCGGCGGGAAATACTCATTTTGCATCAGTGCGTAACTATATTCCATGAAAAACTTGCAATGGTCCGATAGCTAGGTTTTCAGCCAATCAGAGCGCAGGTACCTCTTGTACTAAGCGTTTCACATTCAAAGGCCCGTGTAACAGTGTATTGCCTCATAGCTACAAGCACGGTTGTTGCAACCAATGGCCATTAATTCACAGTCCTTGTTAAATATTGCCTAAAACCACAATAAACTAGACGCTCTAAGGCGTTATATATACTCATGCGCACTAAAATGTTCAGGCTTTTCACATCATAGAATTTTGAGAATATCATATGTACCCGAAACTTAGAAGAAAACTGACTTTTCAGTTATTTTAATAAATTAAAACTACAGTAGTGAACTCTAGATATTTATTTATTTAATATGAATCATTATTTGTACAGTTTCTCTCTTTTTTGCAAATGTGTTGGAATTATTTCACTGGGATTCTGCTTAGCGCGTAGCGCAAGTTCTATAACAATGTATCAATACCACAAACCTTAGGGAAGAAGTCAAAACAATGGTATTTTTAAGGAACCCAATTTTGTCGGGGGAGGTGGTGGGTGGCGGCACAAACTGATTCCCGCAATGTCATAAAGCATTTCGCCAACAACCCTCACTTTGATGCCCTTTTACGTCAATCATACATAAAGGCCATTCCAGCTAAACGAAGATTTTTTTTCCTTCTGATAAGCTTTGGGTGTTCTTGAGTTCGCAGTTGACTGTATTCCATTCCTTTGATTGGCATTCGTTGGCGGTTTTCGGAGTTTTTTTTTTGAATTTGTGGAGCAACCCGTTCGGCAAACGTTCGACAACTTTTAGTGTGGGGTCTACAACGAATGGCAAATGCATTTATGGGTTGAGCAAATACATTTGAGCTTCCCCGAAGTAAAATTATACGCCATACTCTCCTTCCACAAAGCCCAAATCTCGTGCACCAAATGTAGCGTTCAAACTACGTTTTCAGGTTCTCGACTACCATAGAAATCAATGTCGTTTTAAACAAATGCCCGGCTTAAAGACCTGGGCACGAGCAAATAGCAGCTACACAATGGTGTAAAAAGGCTGTAGAAATGAATGATGGAATATTAGTGGCAAACACCGTGAGATGCAACCTGTGTTGCCTCGATCCTGTGCATCCAGATTCTTTCAATCTCTAGTGTTCACATTCGTTGGCAACGCCGTAGGGATACCTAAAGGATGCTGTAGAATCTGTCAAAGTAGGAGGCAAAAGAACAACTTTCCTAGATTCTCGAAAATCCTTGATGAAAGAGCCGGTCGCACAGCTAAAAACTCAAGATTAACCGATTAAAACCTGGTACGGTGGTGCCTGACGGCCTTGCTTTTATACCTTATAAGCGAATAAAATCCCCAAAATTTTAATGACCTGTTTTCTTAAATTATATTTTAGTTTTTAACGCTACACTTTATAAGCAACATTTCCATTGTACAGTGGAATCCCGGTTATTCAACGATCTTCGGTTTAACGATATTCCCGGTATATATAACGATAAACATTTGTTTCCCCGGCAAAAGTTATAGTAAAATGTATAGGGCAGAGCCCCGGTTTAACGATATTCGGTTTAACGATATTCCCGGTTTAACGATCGGGATTTTGTTCCCCGAGAGCAAAATCTTTCCCGGTATAACGATAAATTCAACATGACAGATCACAGGAAATGCGGGTTTTATAACAAAACGAAAAAAATCATCAATGCTTCTGTCAACAATCATTGTTCTTGCTTACGCTCCAGCAGCCATGAGTGCTGATTGATGTGTTTTAAGCCGCTATATAGATTATTGTTTATCTGCCTTTTAACAGTTCCCTTAGTTTCAACATTTTGAGCATAGAGTAAAAATGCGTACGTCAACCGGTATAACAATATTTTTAGAAATTTTACCACAATTTTATGCCTGGCCTAACCTAAATATTTATAAGACGGAAATTTGTTTATTCACTCATTTAGCTTCCCTACTCTTGGATAGTCGGAGAACCCAACAGGTTTTACAACTCGATTACTGGACTCCGAGGCCCTAAGGTTTAACGTCCTTATCCGAGAAGACGAGAAAGTATATCCGTTTGCAGATGTTGGAGCAAAGGCAGCACCTTCTCCTCAGTTATTTTAAGACCTTGAGTGAAGGTCCGGCACCGGGAGTCGAATCCAGGCCTCCCGCACGCCTTACCAACTGGGCTAACCAGGCGGCGGTTTCAACAAAAGTTGTGTCAGACATCACTGATGGCCATAATAAAAAGTATGGTGTGTATTCGCAACAGGTGCAAAAGGGGAAACACAAAAGTTCAACTAGTTTCTTACTGGGACTAGCGTCATGGCCCCTAAAAATATAGTGAACTATTCAGGAGCCCACATATAGGAATTGTCAGAGATGTTATAAGAAAATGTACAGTTTGACATAGAAAACCTTCGTGTTTCCATACGGGATTTCTTTTTAATCAAAACCGCCCACTAACAACTTGCTCATTAAACTTCACCAACGCTTGAAGCTACTCAAATTTTATTGCTGGTTCAAGTTGATTAATTAGTTCGCTACAAGTAAGCTAGATATTTTTTGTTAAGACTTTTTGCTTATTCGAAGAGCTTGACAGATACATCCAAAAGTAGTTGCATTTCCGTTAAACTAAATTTCGGTTAAAGTTTTGGCATTATCAGAGAATTTCCCTGAAAACCGTCAGTAATCTTATTATTACAACAAACGGACTTTCAATACAAAAAAAAGCAAAGCTTTGTTTTGCTCTTTGTCGGCCTCTTCGGGTAAAGAGCATAGATGATCTCATTGCATAATATCACAATGTTGGTCAGTTAGTCATCTTTATATCAGTAACAATATTAAATAATGCATTTCATGTTTTTTGGCGGTGCGGAAGCTTATAAAGTGTTTTGCAGCATTAGCGATAAAGTACCCTGCAGCAAAATAATACTCAAAACACTGTTTAAAATTCTTACGAAACATGTTACGGTACAGCTTAAGGTAATACAAGAAGTCTTTTGTTTTCAACAGAAAGAATTTATTTCCCGAAACTAAGGAATTTCTCAGAAACAGACAACGAACTGCTTGATAAGATCGGGACATGATTACATTTTCCAAATATAAAGAAGATCAAAGTCGTTGTGTTAATTTTATCAAAATGCTAACAATCGTTTTCTAATTGGTATTAATCTTTAATTGAGTTCACAGCTTAGAATCCTTTATAAAAGGATTTCATTACATCTTCGCATCACCAAGAATTCAAAGCAGGTCCTCACAGCCTATATTCTACATCTTTATATCACCGAAATTCAGACCAAAGCCCTAGGTAACATCATGAAGCCTGATGTATTCATTGCAGTTGCTGCCTTATTCCTCAGCCAGGTTCTGGTTTTCTGCCCAACCGCTGGGTCTCACCCAACCGCCTTACCTGTGTGTGAATATCCTGAACAAATCATTTTATTTCCCTGCAAACCGGTGAGTCAAACTTTTAGACCAGAAAAGAATGATAAACATCCTAATCACAAACTTCATTTTACTTCGTAGAATTTTATTCCTTGTTTCCACCTATTGACTACCATTTCTTTTTCTTTTATCGGTGACATTATCTTCTGTTATTTCATCGTACATATGCCTTTATATCGGCCGCGTTTAATGTTTGAAACGTCAAGTTTTGTGCCCAAAGGAAAACGAAACGTGAGTACGTATCTGACTTCAGGAAGTTTTGATTTTTAGAGTATTCACATCTAGTCACTGGCGGAATAAAATTATCCATGATGGTCGTTATTAGCTTTTCCGTACTAAGCTCTCAAATCCTCTTTTGCTGGTTAACAAAAAAGACCATTTAGTTTAATTGCGTTTTGCGTTTAATAACTGAAGACATGTTAAAAGTTGTTATTAATCAACATGAAAAGGAAAACTCTTCTTTTCTACAAAGAGAAATTTCTAGCAATTTCTTTCCTTTGAGCCAGAAAAGCTTTACTAAATTGATTCTTGATGGATGTTTGTTACCCTGCACTGAACTCAATTTCAAGCTTTCTACACACTTGTATTAACAGAGTTTGGCTTTACAATACCGGTTTTGTCCTTCGGACCTCTTCATTTATCCGCCATCTTACAAAGGGAAACAACTTGTGATTTACCTGTGCCACAGCACGGAAATTAACCATCATAACAGCGATCATTATCGTCATCATCAAACTTGTCACTATCATCAGTCTTTCACCGTTACCATCATCACCCTTATCTTCCTGCTGTTCCTCTCTGTTTTCTTTCATCGTAAACATCATCACCAACACAGTAAATATCTTTAGCTTATCTGGATGTTTTCCTGGCTAGCTGTTGATTATGACTGAACTTGCTTATCAGTTGCAATGGGTGCAAGTTACGAGTTTGTTTCGCACTGAGTTTGCACTTAATGTAGATATACGCGGTCAAGCAAATATCAATTACAATGAGACTCAAACAAATTAGAGCGGTTTTCAAGCAAACGTTTTGTTAAGTGTCTCAAGGCTTAGTTATGGATAATAATATTTGGTTGCCTCAAGCCACATGTCATAAATTAACTACAGTTGTATTAGAAAAGCAAAAAGCACACAGTTGCACAAAATAACATCTAGGTAGCTCGAGAGAGAAGGTTAAAAATTAAAAAAGAAGATGGTCCTTAAGCCTTTTGCAAAATAAGGAAACACCTTTTGCGGTACAAAATCAAGTGGAGGATAGTTACAGATCTTAATAACTTATGTTGGTTATTTGTTTTTACAAATGTTAATTAATTCTGCAACTCGTATGTGGTCCAAGAACATCAGTTTCTAAAGTTATTGAAACGTTCTTTACATA
>JANVCF010215599.1:0-14263 GCA_025388745.1 Hydrozoanthus gracilis
AGTAAAAAATGATGCAGATACTTGTTTCAATGTCTATACTTCAACGAGGTTGTTTCAAGCATAGGAATTTATCAATTGGATGGTTGGTATGAAGGTAGATATGTAGGTTTATATGTAGGTAAGATTGTAGGTATGTATGTAGGTATGTAGGTAGGTAGGTATGTAGATAGGTAGATTAGTGTGCAGGTAGGCTGGTATATAAGTAGGTTGAAATGTAGGTATATGTAGGTAGGTAGGTAGGTAGTTAGGTAGGTATATAGGTAGGTATATAGGTTCATATGTAGGTTGGTATGTAGGTAGGCAGGTAGGTTGGTATGTAAGTAGGTTAATGTGTAGGTATGTAGGTAGGAAGGTTGGTTGGTACGTGGGTAGGCAGGTTGGTAGGTAGTTAGGTAGGTGTCTATGTACATGTGTATGTATGTATACGTTATGTCGACATTCCAATGAGCTTCTCTAAAGTGGTACATATTCCTTCATCTCTCAATTCACAGGACACGACTGCACGAGAGCTTGTGGAACTTGCTGTGGAACAGTTTGGGATTACAGAGCCGTCATTGTAAGTTGAGAACTGAGGGTAATTAGAATGATATAAATGATGGTGATGTTGATGGTGATGGTGGTGGTAATGATAAAAACTGTTGTTATTATCATCATAACTGCTGTTGCAGTAACTGCTAGTTATAATTAAACTAGTGATGATAACGATGATGTTGATGATGATGATGGTAGTGTTGGTAGTGATGAAAAATGAGTTTTAATCACCATTTCTGGTTGTTTTAACTGCCAGTTTTAAAAGTAGGAGTCATGATAATGATGGAAGCGAAGATTTTGGTAAAGAACTGTATAGAAAAAACTTGTAATTGTTGTTATCATTGCAGTTATTTTAACTACCAATGATGATAGTGGTAGCGATGATGATGGTGATGATCATAGTATTTGCGGTTTGATAGCCATTAGATTAGATGACAGTAGTATTACTGTTACCGTTGATAAAAATTTCAACTTAATTTGTTACGTTTAATCATCGCAATTTCAATTTAAAAAGTCAGCATGATTCTCCTGTCCAATGATAATGAAAGCGAGAATAAGAATGAAATTATCGAACGATAGAGTCCGCTTTCAATCGAGCGCGTTTCGTGTGAGGAGAGAGAAATTTACGCCAGTCTGTTTTAAGGCGTCAAAGTTGTCGAGGAACGCAGGACACTGACATCGAGGCTCGGTCTCAAAGGCAAAAATGGCTCTCAGTCTTTTAACGCTATCAGCCCGAAATACGTCAAGCAACATGTTATTAACTATACCGCCCTTTTCGTGTTCAATGTACCGCTGATAAAACTGAAGGTCGGCGCACTTGCACAGTCTTTGCCTCGAATTGAAGTAAAATATTTACACTAATAACACCAGCGCGGGAGACTGCACTTGTACTACTAGTAATTATGATGCGTTCGTTTTAGGAGTTACTCGCTCTGTCAAGTGACAGTCGGTGAAGGAGGCTTCATAAAACAGAAAAGGTTGGCAGATACCTTCAGCAATATGGCCGACTCAATACCTCTGAACGGAAGGTTAGTTACTAAGAAATAACTCGAGTTATACAATAACTCATGTTTTACTTTATTGTGCAACTATCCTGCAGAACTGTGTAATTTTTCTATTTTTTATTGTTCAAACTGGCTTATTGGTCAATTGCCATATCTACAGCTTACGTTTGGTTTCTGAATTTCAGATATTACTTAAAAAACAACGCTATCTCGTCGCCTCTTTTACCCGAAGAGAACGCCCAGGTTAGTAGATATTACGACGATGTTTTTAGTTGATTGAGAGTATGTTCCAGGCCTTCTATCAAGGCCGAGATGGAAGTTAAAATTAGAAAATGAAATCGTGCAAAATGATTGCAACTTTGACATCTAAACTGAGTTTTTTGGTTTCTAGAAGACGTTTATAACTAAGAAAAAATTAACTGACCTAGTTTGGAGAGTCTATAAGCACGTCCCTTTTGTTGTTAGAGGCTAAAGGAGTTCAAAGCTACCTAACATTTCACAACCTCTCGTACTTACTTTTGTTTGTCTTCTTTTAGGATGTTATAAAAGAATCCCAAATCAGTTTAACTCAACTGAAATCCCAGGAGGTAGCGAGAGAATTGACATTACAGGTGACAAACATGTTTTGAGTTGATATAGTTTCAATCCAATCGATAAGGTTTTGCAATCTTATCGACAAGGTTCCCAGGGTTTTTACGGTTTTTACAAGGCTTAAAAATTTGACCATTTTAGTAAAAGTATTTTATGCTCAGTTTAAGCTCAGCCGAGAATCGACTAACCCTGACTTCTCGCACAGCAGACTGGATCCTGGGGCCAAATTTGTTAACCAGATGGCGGAGCTTTTGCCACGCATTCAGTATAATCTGAACTCCATTGTTCAAAAGACGATTAGCCCTAATCCAAGTTTAATTACCATGATAACCAATAGGTTTTGTTAAGGCGGTCGAGCAACCGGCCTATAGACTAAACTACATAGTTATTTTAAATAATACACAGTTCGTCGGCGAGAAGGTGCAATAGCTAGATTGTGATTAACTTGAAAATTTCGAATTTTCCAAACTCTTAGCTATTTAAGTTTAACGCAAAATAGCTATACTGCTCTGTTGTATAGTTTTTAAAATTTTTAAATCAGTTATTAGTTATTTATTTAGTTTTCAACTGGGTTCGTTAATTTTGGTTTTTACTTTTTTTAGGATTTTGACGTGTTTCAAAGTATAGATCCAAGAGAATATATTTACGACTTGTGGAAATTCTCATCTGATTTTAAAGAGAATTTATCAAAGTTCTCAGAGGTAAGTATCCAGTCGATACATTTAACTGCTTAAAAGACCAAGTTCAGTTTAAGTCTTAATATTAAGTTTGAGCAATGTTATTTGAGTACCCTTTTAAACGACTTTCTTTTTGCGCATGATAAAATGTAACAGTTAGAACCTAACAGGTTCGCTACTTTTCTGTATTGCAAAGCATACGTTTTAATAAAACCGCAGCACCATTTGTGGCGGGAAAAATGCTTGCGCACGCGTCGCCGATTTATAATTTGGCGGGAAATGATACACGCACCACCAAACTCGTGCCAAGTTTTAACTGTTCATGTTATAGATGCAGTGTTGAAGGAGGAGAACTTTGAATTACAAATAGGAGGAGGCGTAGATAAATTTGTCAGGATGTGCAATTGAATTCAATGTTTGTGGCGGGCAGAAATTTTCTGCTTTTAGTTTCTAATTATTACGACTCTTTTGTATGTAATGTTAACCAATTTGTTTTCTTCTCTTCAGCTTGTAAATACTGAAATGTTTTGGGTGGTCACCGAAATCTGTGGAGAGACCAACTTAGCAAAAAGAACGAAAATTTTAAAACACTTTATTAAAATAGCTAGTAAGTACCCCTTTATTTTTCTTACTTTTTAAGAAGGGTGGCTTTCGATAAGAAGCGCTTACTCGGTTAAATTATGATAAGAGGTGTGAATTTTTGAAAGGGTATTCATCACAAAGACTCGTTTACGTGAAACAAAATACTCTTGCTACTTACCTCAACACCAAATCTTATACTTTTTCAAATAGTATAAACTGAGCAAAAACAACAAATTTTGCTAATTACTTGTTTGGTTTTTGGAGAATTTGATAATATATTTGTGTTTGTTAGCGAGTGTTTTATGGATTTGGCGTTGGGTAATAACACAAGCTGTAAGTTTATCATGTTTTTCTGTTTCCTTTTCTTCAGGACATTGTAAAGATTGTAAGAATTTCAACTCCATGTTCGCGTTAGTCAGGTAACCTTAACATTCGTTTAGTTTTTCTAAACTCAAAATAAAGTTTCATCTGTTTTAGTTTACGCTCCATTAGTGGCATTACTAACTTGGTAATATTGCCAAGACAAGAATAAGAAAATTTAAGGTTGTCTAAACCTAAACATATATTAGCAATATTTGAATCCTTTTTACTCTAATTACTTTCTTTTTTATTTCAAACATTGTGTTAGTTCCGTGTTCAAGTAACTTTGGCTCTTAAACATTGTACGCTTGCGCATTTTGTTGTTGGAAGTGTGGAGTGTGCCTCAAATTCACAGTTACTAACACTAACAGTCTCAATTGTTAAGTTGTTGTACATAGTGGTTGGCTCTCAACTTGGGCGTTCTATTGATAAACTGTAACTGTTTTGGAATTTTTAATTTCACCAACATATGCAGTTCTTTGTTCGAGCCTGTTTGAACACTAGACTAAAGATTCTAATAGTAATTCTTAAGTGTCAGTAGTGCCGCTGGAGAGTTGTTGAAAGAGCTGCTCAAGGTTGCAGGAATATTTGATTGGTACTGTACTGATATTCATGCCTTGTGTGTTTGCAGTGGACTGGGTCACTCGGCCGTCCAGCGGTTACGAAATACCTGGGAAAAACTTCCAAATAAGCATAGTAAAACATTTGATGTAAGTTTTATAGATGTGTTTAGTGTGACAGCTTTTAAAACGAGACTGAAAAAGAGATTTAGTTGTTTTGCATTCATTAAACGTAAAACTGTGTCGTTTGTTTTGTTGGTTCAATCGATAACCTTTAGTAATAACTCCTACAAAGCTCCTCTAGTGTTTGTAGTTTAGGATACGTTATATTTACCCTATTCAAGAACAAGAATAAAGTTGACAAGCTAACTAAAACCTAAATATTGATTACTCTAAGAAGAAATCGTTGTTGAATTTTAGGAGCTTCAAAACCTGATGGATCCGTCACGCAACATGTCCAAATACCGGAATCTTCTCAACAGTAAACAAGCTCACCCGCCCGTTGTAAGTAATTTGTATCGAAACCAAAAAATGTTCTCTTTCAAAGTTTGCTTATACAAAAGTTTAAGGTCAAGCTCATTCTGTTGTTGTGCATTATCTCACAGATACCGTTCTTCCCCGTGATCACAAAGGATTTGACCTTTATTCATCTGGGAAATGACAGCGTTGTTGATGGCTTAGTAAGTTTGATTTACATCCTTCGTAGTTACGCTTATTACTTTCTACGTAAAAAAACGATCCCTGGTTGTTTGAAAAACCGTGTGTCGAAATTTCTTTGTCTTTATTTATAAGTAGCTCCTATTTTGCCTACTTTCCCTTAGCCATGTGAACTCCATGTTGTTTGTAATAACCACACGACAGACTGACGCCTTAACAACTGGGCTAACCAGGTGGGGGTGACCCCTGTCGACCACTTTGCTGTGGTCTTGAGAGCTTTACTGTAGTTGTTTTAAATCAAGTCAGCTGTATAAATTAGTACCACCTTCTGCTGGGGGCTAACCTGCGATGAATTGGTGTCCTGTTCAGGGGGAGTCAAAGACCCCCTTCTGCACTGCACTACAGAAACCAGGAATACGCACTGGCCTGATGGTACGCGGGCTCGAGAAAGGAGTTCATTTTCAATCATACTGATTCCTTGATTTTCTATCCTTTTTACACAGATAAACTTTGAAAAACTACGGATGATCGCCAGGGAAGTGAGGCAGATATCAAATCTCAGCTCAGTTCCTTACGTAAGTAGTTTAGAGCGTGACACGTTTATATATTCTGGAACACTATTATCTGAAACTAGGTTACATTAGAACAAGCACGAGTTCGGAGAGTTTTCTGGCACCAAGAAGGAAAACAGCATTGCACAGGAATGTATTGTACTAGTATACACTAACAGCCTTTTTATTTTAGCAAGCACGCTCGTCAGTCTAATCCAACTGAAAAGTCATGGTGAACTATGAGCTTGAAGCTCTTCAAATTTTTTTTTGGTATTGACGCCTTTTTTTCTTATAGTAAACAATGGTAATCCCAGTTCTCCAATTAGTTAGAGCGTTGTTAAAATCGAGAATCCCATTTTTCTCAACAGGATCGCTCTACTATGTTTGATCCAGAAGCCAACAGCTCCAGTGTGACGTCACAAAGTATGACGTCAACAGTAGTAGGTGTCGTTACGGGGAGCTCTACATGGAGTAGGAAAAGCAACTCGCTGGGTGCACAGAATCCAAGGAAGATGTATGAAGAGGTGAGTTTGTTTATCCACAATTAGCGGAAGTTGCTTGTACCCCATATCCAGTTGGAAGTTAGATAGCTACAATACTAGTTATTGAAACATGTACTGTTTTGCTAGGAACATTCAGTTACCTTCAGTTCTTCATCGTCGCAAAGTTTTCTCGATAAGCTATTTATTGAGTACTGACTTGTCAAGAAAAAGATCCAAGCTTCTCTTGCAAACACTCCCTCGTTTGGAATCGGCTCTAATGCTGTTAAGTTTTAATGGGTTTATCAACACCATATTTCAGGCGATGATGACACGCAAAGTGCAGGAATATTTGAACAATCTGAAAATAGTTACGGATGAAGATCAGCTTAGAGAAATGTCGCAGGCGTGTGAGGGTGGACAAGGTTCAGGTACAACAAACTTCCCTCATTTACTGCTAACATAATGTTTACAAACAAACCTTTTTCAAACCCAAACTACCTGCGTATTTTAAGTAATAAAATATTTGACTCAAACTGCAAAACTGACAGCCGTAAACTCTCTCTGATATCGAAGATATTTGTTGGTAAGAGAGAACCTGGCTAAAACTTGAAATCAGATTCGGATATATAACATGGAACTTTCCATATCAGTAGTCGGGACAATAATCTGATTTACAAAAAAATCATCAAACTGTTATTCGTAATGATTGTCTCTACTTACGAAATTTAGTTTGTTGGGTCGGAAAATGCTGGAGTTCAGTTTCACTTTTTATGAAGAATTTTAGAGCTTTTGTAATCTGAATTTATAGTTAAGTAGTAAACTCAACCTTTAATGTTTTACAGATAAGCTTGTTAAACGAGACAGCACAAAACCTAAAAAGCATAAGCAACAAAGAAAACATTGTAAGTCTTAAGAATAGAAAACCCATGGATGTTGCTTGAGCCTAAGTACACCTAAATCGCAAGAGGCGGTGCGAAATAAAACATTTGTTTTTGCCTTGCAAGCCTCGTCATGGTGTCGAGTCGTGTAAGGCAGTCGCGCCAAGGTGTCGTCACATGCAGAGCAATATCAAAAATTTGCAAATATACTTGTTAATTTCATGACAAAATTCGTGATACAAATAGCAAATGAGTTTTCTTGTATTCGTATCAGCTCCGGTCGGAACGCAAGTAAGACGGAGAAACTCGCCTACAACATCGCCCTCCAATGTCAAGAAAGACAGGAGAAACAAATACGGTAAGATACCTAATAGAACCCATTCTTGAGCTTAAGGCTCATTAAGTCCAGCGCATCAGTCAACTCTACAGCTTCAACCCTTTAACTCTGGCCAGGTTACCAATTTCTAAATTCGGTTTACATTTAAACTTTTACTGCTTAATGGACCAGGTATTGTCAATTCTTTCTCCCGTGTGTACAACACTTGCTGTGGCCGGGGCATGAATACCATGCCCAAGCTTCACGAGGGAAACACGCCAACTTTTCGCCCACAGTGACGGGCAAAAGGATTAGAACCTTTTCTATTGTTGATAACGTGTGTTGTGTTAGAAATGCTACAAATCAATAATAAGATCATCACGATGACGACGATGATGATAATGATGATTAATAATATTAGACTTTGGGAGTTTACAAATCGCAAAATCTTGCTCCGTGGTTCCAAATTAGTCATGCTGGTTACTGCCCCTAGATGTTTAGTTTGGCATAAGATAACATGGACAATTTAACCATTCTAGATCAACAGTCCTGCAGTTCGCGACAACCAAAATTCAGCTTTCTTTGTCTGTGTGAAATTCTATGATTGGAAAAGACTAACGTCAGTTCCTTTATTTCTGCGGCTGTGCTAGACACTAATCTTTGTTTCCTTCCTCCTGTTTTAGCAACGTCACCCCTTGCTTTTAGAAGAAACACAGCAGGTAGGTTCTTGCTTGAGATGAATCCTCATTTTGTAGGGGCTCTATTTTTATCTGGGTTTCAAGTTATCTGCTAAACCATGCCTCCCTATCACCCTGTTAATAAGACCGATTTAAGGTGACTCTAATAAGCCTACCTACTTGTTTTCTCACCTTTACCTTTAACCCAACCATCAAAATGATAAGACTCTATTTCCCGGCCTGACAGTGGTCGTATTGACGGAGCTCCGCTGTACTGTACGCTGAAAACATTGCATACAGCTTCAAACTAATCTTTTGTTACTATTAGCACAACAAGTGATTGAGTTCCTAAGATAGATTGAAAATCTTAACGGGGAATGGTATGGCGGTGCTCGACTGAACACTAGCTGTTTTGGAGTAAGTTTTCTATATTTTAACTTTTCCATTTGTTGACTTCATGTCTGGTGCAAACAACTCCAATTTTCTCCTAACCAATCAACTTATTTTACTTATGTAATGGAAGGAGAACGTAGGCATGAGAAACGTTAACTGCTCATGTCATAGGACTAAATGTGAAGAATTTTGCCATTTTCAGGTGAGAGAGCGTCGATATCGTCCACAACGAGTACTTCATCTTTTCCAGAACCCTCATCGACCCCAACAACAGAAGGTATTGTGGAAAGAATATTTTGAGCAAGTTTTGAATATTTTAAATTTCGTCTTCAGTTTTGTAAATTCTGTTACTAGGTATTTGTTTTTGGATACGAGGTTAGAGAAAGGCTGAAAAAACCTCGCGCCTTTTAAAGAGAGCAATATTTTGCATCCCTCTAACAGAAACAATTTAAGATAAAGTTAAGGTTCCATACTTATCGAGGTTAGTCGATGTTTGAGCGCCTTTTACTTCAACCTTTTTAGTCGTCAGTTGAAATATACGCTCTCTCTTTGTTCTAGGTCCAAGTGATGATGTTTTCCACCCGGAGAAACGGCCATCACTAGAACAGCGAATACCAAGTCACGTGGAAAATCCTGAAGCCGAAAGACCTTTAAGGCCACATAGCGGTAAGTGTGCTCATGCGAGGTCCTAGCCATTTCATCAATTAGTGTTGTTAAATTCTCCCAACTGGAGCGAACACTCTACACATGTTGCCAGTTGAGAGAGTTTTGCTTTTCATCTTCAGCAGTTTGCTGAATTTGATCAGTTTGCATTTTCTCATCACCAATTGTCTAATTTTTGTATGGCTCATGTAAGGAGAAGTTAGATGTTGATAAATTTGTTGGGGCTGATGACGTCACCACGGCGCCAGTTCTCCTGCCAAGTATCAATTTAGTGCCAAATGTAGGGTTGAAGTTTGTTACGGATTTTTCTGAGAAAGACTCGAACGTTTTAAATGGACTTGGTGTTCAGGCTGTGTCAAAAAGTCATTGAATTTCATTAAGGGAATAAAACAGCATAACGCGTGTTTCTAGACAACTTTACAAAATGGTTATGACTTAGAGGACACGAGGAAAGTGTACGTCATAAACATTTTCTAAAATTGTCTAGAAACACAAGCGATGCTGTTTTATCCCTTTTAGAAAATAACTATAGAGAAAGTGGATGTTGGAAAATCCTCCATCTTTTTTGAAAAAAGATCTTGAGCTGTGTGACATCAAACCCATTTTCTGAAACCAATCAGAGCGCGCGTTACATCAGGATTATTGTCTAATCAAACTTTTAAGATTCTTAAAAGAATTTCGCGTGAACTCCACTCTGTTGAACATTAGCTGGCTGGTGCTTAAATTTGGAAAAAAAACTGGACGTGAATTTTTTCAGCTTCAGTAGGCCTCTATTTCTTCAAAATTAGCGCTATTTTTAAAAAAACCTATTTGTTGTCGTTTACATTTTTGTGGCTTTGTCTGAAGAATACCAGTCTCAGTAACTCGAAAAATTTAAATCATCTGCGCCTCTATTGGAAGTGGTAAAAAGAGGAATTTGAAGGTTCTTAACACTAGTGTTCTTCCCAACCAGATCCTTTAGGCGGTCGAGCAAGAAGAACGTTACATGATCACTACACGGGTGAGTTACAAAATCATCGTTTGAAGAAGTTAGTCTGATCCTCCCCCAGGAAGAAATTTGCTTGACCCCTCCCCCGAGCATATCAGAGGTTGTGTATTTGTCGTTGAACATGATGTTTCTTTAGAACTACCCAGTGAACACTATACTTAGGGTATGCAGTCGAATCCCTCAAGACGGACGCCGCTATAAAACGGACTCAAAATCTTGGTCCCTTCCGTGTTCTCTTGCAGTCATTTATTGTATTTTAAGTCTCTGTAAGACGGACACCCCTTCAGATGCCCATCTTAGAAAGGTTTAACTGAGTCTTATGTAAAGGGAGAACTTCAAGTGTTGTAATTGAACATTTTCAGACTACACGGACCATCCTCCAAACAGCTTGGGCTCAGTAAATCCCACAGTTTCACACGAGAGCGCTCTTCATACACGTAAGTAATACATTTTATAAGTCATAAGCAGTAGCTGTGCAGGCTAACTTTCTAATGGAAACTTTTACATTGCTTTTCTGTTCCTTAGATGATTCATATGATTACAACACGTGTACATACCTAGGACCAGAGCAGGGAAATCGAGTAGAGTACTATGATGGCGGTAAGAATCTTGTAATAATAAAACTATATTTTAGTCAGAACGAAAAAACAAACAGAGCGTCTTTTTGTTAATCGTTAACTCTTCAGTCCAAGTTGTATTGGTAAACTCTCCCAACTAGGCTCTGTACTTTTCATTGAACATGTTTGAGTGATCTTTCACTTTTAATCTTTAGAAGTTTGTTTGAGCAATTCTCGTTGTCTCAGCACCCCGTTGAAACAACTGGTGTGATAGTAGTTGGTGACTTGGCAACGCCCACTGAAAGTTGCTAATATTAAGATTCTCTGTGCGAATTTTGCAAAGCTAGCATTTCGAGTTTCTGCTCCTTGTCAGAGCAAATAAGAAACAGGTTTCTAGGAATAGGGGCAGGTCAGGAAGTAAATCAGTAGTTCAGCATGACTGCATTTTGTCATATATTGGTATTGTTTAACTAAAAGTAGTTTTAATCTAATACCGTTTATGGTATTTTGAAGTTTACAAGTTGAACGTTTTTTAATTCGTTTTTGCTTGATTTCATCAGAGGAAGAAGGTCAAGTGTCGCAAGTGTAACTGAGCTGAATCAAGAATGTACCCAAGTTTGAGTCAAGAGATTTTGATTAAGGATCGCTTTACCTGATCTGCGTACGTTCGGCCTCGTCGACGAAGAGAACGGGCTTTCCTGACTTCCACGCATTTTTACCTCGAGAGATTTAAAGAAAGTATTTCAATGCTACTTCTTGATGTTCAGAAGTATAAAGTTTTGAAAGGTTTTTGAAGAGGTTCAAATATTCACCAAGAGATTGTGCTGAGTCCAAGACAAAGATAATGTTGGAGATTATGTCAAATGAACAAAAATATATTTGTGAGAAAGAAACTCATTTTTTGAGGGAAGATACTAATATCAAGCCAGCTGTCACAATGTGCTAGTACCTGAAAAATCCACTTTGATCATTTTCAAAGCAACCTCGTTTCCAGGCCTTTTTTTTGTCTTTTGGTGGAAGAAGCCTGGTTACGAGTTTGTTTATTATGAAATTTCTTTTGTTTCTTTTCATTGAAATAGTAAATGGTGAAACATGTCCAGAAATTTTCTTTTGTAAATCGAATTGGAAATCCTGATTTATTGGCGATTTTTTTTTAATTTTTCCATTTGATATTCTTCCACGAAAGAGATGTCAAGTTTTTCTTTTATGGCTAACCTCATGAGACAAGAAGCGGCAACCGTAAAACTCTTAGTAGATAGCTATGTTGATACTTACAACTTGTGTGTAAGGCTTAGAAACAAGTAACCTGTGGTTTTGTGAGTGAATCCATCTGGTCTATACTGATTATTACCTTCAAACCTAAAACTTACACAAAAGTGATCTGACATGACATTGCTTTACTTCTTACTAATTTGACTTTCCTTCCTTCTCCCCACCCCGATTTCGTTTCACCCCACCACACCCGTTCCTTTTCAATAATAAGAAATAAAGTTTTCCGATGGGAATTATTATTAGATGTTTAATGTAAGCGTGTTGGTTTATCATTGCCCCTCGTCTCACGCACAGATATAAGGCAAGTTTCATAAAAGTAGAAATCACAAAAATAGTTAACCAAGCTAAAGAATTTAGGAAATTGCAACCATTTTAAAAAGTTAGCTTTGTTAACAACACTATTCAGACACCAGTTGGTATAAAAATGATTAAGATTACTAATCATCCAGAGTTGCTTTAATAAAGTATATACATATTTTTGCATTTAAAGATCTTGGGGAAAGTGGTGTGTGGTACCTATGTATTAGTTTTGTATGACGATTGTAAATAGCAAGAACATTATTATTAAACAAAGTTTTATTCCAGAGCAAGTGATTTGATTTTGAAAGATGATGTTGTAGAAATAAAGTTGTGAGATAGAGTGACCATATGGAAAATGACCCCCTTGACGTTGCTCATAGATGACTTCCATGTGCCTACCAAAACAATAGGAGTTCCTCAGTTCCTATTCTAGTTCCAATTCTCCTTCCTAGTCTGAAGGAGATCTCGGGATAGTGGTCGGCCTTGAAAGCAATTGTAGAATTGCACATGGTTTTGGAATCCTGTTGCCGATGAACAGTTACTTTTTTGTATTTCAGCAGCATGTACATTTTATAGCTGTAATTGTTTAAACCTACACAGACAAATCCTATGTATATATTTTTTATTAACTACTTGCAAAGATTACAGGTACTTTGGAGTCTGGGAATAACGCCATACGCCGAGCAACTCGATATTTGCTAAACTGCTTGGAAGAGGTAGTTCTCTGGGAAAGAAACGTCGGGATAATGGTTCGGGGTATTAGGGCAAATTTTATTTCTACTGTACTTCTTGCATGGGGTAGGGGTGTCGGGACAATAGTCCTATAAACGCAGGCAGCTCCTTATCCCCTGAGGTAATGCCCTTGGGAAGATATCGAAATAATGATCATTTCACTACACGTAGACAAAGTTCATATCTACTGTACTGCATGCGACCGAAAATGCCTTGACTCGGAATAATAATCCACTACATGCGGACAAAATTCATATCTGCTGTACTGCGAGCAAGGGATAATGCCCTTGGGAAGATAACCGAATAAAGACCATCATAAAATGCTGGCAAACTCCTTATCTACCATACAAACAATGCCCAACCGCCGACACGAAAAGGAGCTTGTATTTTACTCTGAACGTAGCCACCGATGTCAAATTCCTTCGTTTGTTAAAAATCATCACAACTATACCCGTGTAAGATAATTGCCACACTGATATCACAAGTTATATCTAAATTGCTATATGAAATGTCTTTTTTTCCTCCAGAAGTAACTATGGTTTTCAATTTATTTTTAAAGCATTTCAAAAAAACCTTCGGACACATCACAAAAGATAAAACTGTTTAACATCCCATTGTCAATGAATCATCTCGAAGACTCGTCACTTCATCCTTAGTTTGATATGTGAAAGGAGTGGCATTAGCAAAGTTCAATGTGTAACAAATAATATTTTTAGTTCATTTGGGTTGTTGTATACACAGATAAACAATGTCTTTAAAATCACCTGATTTCAATACAGTTCAGTAAAACCATTTTTCGTCATTGAAATTTGTATTCTTAAGCAAGGGTTCTTTGGTATAACTAGCTCTAAACGGGATCACTTTTGGAAACACGATCTTGTCTAGATCCACTGCTGACAGGGTGTACGGCTGGTTATCTCTTGGGATGGACACATCACTAACGGCTGACTCTGATCTGTCGCGAAAAGCTGTGTAACGGGCAGGCAATGTGTCAGTTCAAGGGCGTTGTAAATGCAGACAATACAAACCACGTCTCTGATATAATCTGATTGAAACCCTGCTTCAAGACAAAGAATACTGTTTTGTTGGTGATGGATATAAGTTCCTACCCTATAAAGCCTGCTAATTATAGGAACGAAGCTTCAACTGGAAAAAAACTCAGGTTAACTAAGCACAGGGTACACAATACATAAAAACTTATTTGCCAAGTATGAATGAGTTGTGTACAAGCTATTGTTGGCTGGTAAGTGAACTGTTACCCATTTGAGTAATTGGTTAGAATATGCATGGCCGGTAATCAGACGGTCATAGCCTGTAAGATTGCCGTTATTAGGAACTCAGAATTTCTTTTTTTTTTTAGAAAAAGGAGTTCGAGGCAACAAGAACAGTTCTTCCACGGAATCTATGCTATCAAACTTTCGTATCATCTTTTTTTTGGCTAAATGTAAAAATATCAATTGTCAATAAGTTATGGTAACGTTAGTTGGTCTCA
>JANVCF010215710.1:0-12784 GCA_025388745.1 Hydrozoanthus gracilis
GGATATGTGCCGCCACCCACCACCTTCCCCGACAAAATTGGGTTCCTTAAAAATACCATTGTTTTGACTTCTTCCCTTAAGTTCCGGAAACGTAATTAAGCCTCTGTTTGACAACGAGACAAAATGTAACTTAACCAAACAAAAGAAAAGTTTCTGTTAAAGCAATGCTCGCCTCGATACTCATTTTACGCGCTATCCCACGCACTGTGACCGAGGCCTCTAATAGCAGCCTCGTTCCCAGTGCTTTCCCTGGCACTGGCAGACCGGGGCCAGAGAAAAGTAAAAGTTCCTGGGGAAAAGGGTGCATCATCTCTTCGCGCCTGAGTGCATGGTCGCTTAGCTCAGTTTAGTCTTAAATTATCTTTATAACATATAACTTAGCAGGTATAGATAAAGTATTAATTTTTACATAAAAAGGACAACAGCAACAATCTTTGAAATTTCTATGTACCGTTTCACTAATCAGTTCAACCCTTTCATCCCTAGCCAGTTTATCGACGTTTGACTTTTCCTTACATTGCTAGTACAAAATAGGTCAACATATGTAATGACCAAATGGAAATGGATCACATAAACCAAAATACTAAAGAGAAAACTTCAATTCTTCTAAACTAGTAATGGAAAAAGTTCGGTTCTAGTTCAAGGTTTAATAGCACGGTGAAAGTTAAGAAAGTTTAGGAGAGTTAAAGTTGAATCAAAAGTTACTAGTAAGGTTTTGCTGTGATAATCTTGAGAACTCATTAGCAAGCTGGTTAACAAAGCAAAGACAGAAACAGAGGACAATAAAAGCTAGCTACTAGCAAAGCATATATTGAAACACGTATAACATCGGCAGTAAGTGGACTAAGAGAAATTAAAGGCTTGGTAAGACTTGGTAATCACTACAAATGATACTAAATTGTTTAATCGATCTTTCGGTAGCAAATAAACCGGCGGAACACTGATTATATTAGAATTAATGAAACTGACTTGTAAAGTTATGAAACGTCTGTCACCTGGCACGTTTTGGTTGTTCTGCAAAATTTTATTTTCTCGTTGATGTATATGTTTGTCTATAGACAGGCAAGAGTTTCAGACTTTCAACAAAACATGGAAAAATATAAATTCGCAAGGTTTCATCGCTTAAAAAAGTATCTTTGACCTCTGCTCCATGCTCCAAAGACAATAATTTGGAGTTTCCAGATGACTGTGAGTCAAACAAGTTGTTAATAAATGTATTAAAATGTCTTTAATAACCATCAAGCTCAGTCAAAGCTTGCTAGTTTCCCACTTCAGATGTTTCGAAACTACATGTTCTTATTCAAAAGGAAAAAAAATTATGAAGAAAATTAATAAAGCGAATATGGCTTCAATATCCATGAAGTTAAATAGGATTTTCGAACAACCTAAACTTTCACGCAAAACGGAAGTAAACAGTCGTTTAAGAAAGCATAAGAGGGTAACTTTTTCACGTGGTTAAAACGAGACACCCGCACTTATTAGAATTTGAAAAGGTTTCAGTCTTTTCATCCACAGCGAATTCAAAGAGAAAGAACTGGTGATCTCGGTTGAGTGATCTTCTAAAACTAGTTCAGATCAAAGCATTTCCTGGGACAAGGGACTGGTACCAGTACTAGCTCGTGTTACGACATCGTCACGCGTAATGCGCGCCTTTTGAAACATCAGAAGTCAACCCAAAGATGGGCGATCGATCGGAGATCAAACTAGCTTCCCGAAAGAATTCTATCTCAGCTTCAGATATTTTGAAAATGAAATGACTGATTGGAAAATTCAGTACCCGCGACCAGGTTGAGATGGGGAAACGTCCACTTTTCGTTCGGTGAATATATCTTTTAAAAATGTTAATCCTTCAGATTAAAAATAGAAAATTCTCACATGGCAAAAAAGAATTCCAAACGAGTGGATACTTGATGTTTCCTTGACTTCCTTTACATCCTTCAGTTTCTATTCTAGTTTCCTTGGCAGACAGAGCTGTCATTTCCTATACATTATCAGGAAACATTCCGCTCTTTATCAGGATAACTTACTTTTCTACTTGGCTCATTAAACAGAACGAAGTTACATCTGCAAAAGTGACAGTTCTAGTGTTAAGTGTTCTTTTGTTAAAAAGTATTTTGTTTCTCACGGCTACACAATAATAGGAAGCCATTGCACCCACAAATTAATGTTCCTCGTATTAAACTGGCTCAAACACCGTCTGAGCTTTTCAGGGTAAGTAGCGGTTTCTTCTAGTATCAATTGTTTACGGAACTGATAAGATCGCAGATATACCCGAGAACAATGTGTGCACGATTCTCTTGGGGGGGCTTGTCACAGGAATTGACTGGTATTAAGTTGATATTTAACCTCCTTAAATCAAAACGATATCTGCTCAAACACTGAGCTCAAACGTCATGTAGCACTTTGGGAAACATTATTTCAAAGATTGAAATGAATGGACTTAAAATGGAATAACTTGTTTTGTTGTCAGTTTGCCAGACGCTTAATTTCCTCTAATAGCAATAAACTTGACTTGAAAAGCTCTATCGGAGGAAAAACAAAGGCTGATGATATTGGTGTCTAGTTTTCTTAAGTTCCTGTTTTGTAAAAGTCTTGCTTGCAGGCATCTGATGCAACTTTAAATGAGGTTATAACAAATTATTATCTTTCTACTTTCTAAGAATTGTCGTTTTTTTTCTAATGCCCGACTTGTTGGGTTTAGATTAGTTTATCTGTGGTTTTTGAAATGTTTGAATTACCTTTCTTCACTCACACAAGAGACACCAGAAAACGAGCGTTGTATCACTAAAGTGAAAATCTAGATTGCCGGATTCTCATGACCGTTCTGACATTTTGGTCAATAAAAACAACATAAAGACACGAAATTCCGCAATCTTTCTAGTTCTAGGAATGAACGATGAAAAGTCGGAAGGTATTTTAGAAGTGAACTGTCTTTAAATATTCATAACCGTTAGCGTGTGGGTATATTGACTGAGTATAATCTCTGAATATCTTTAACCCTAACCATCAAGTTCACATTATCATGATAATGTAACCTGCAGCCCGCAGCGTTAATGTATTCAATTAGATTGTTGCACGCGGTATCGCAGTGTTCTTGCTTTCTTCCACAAAAACCTGGACATATTTTTGTCTTAGCGAGGAGGCGTGAGTTCCTCAATTCTTAAACTGTCATTTTTGAGGGAAAAATTTGTCAAAACTTTTATGCGCTTTTTAATTTTTTTTTTCGGTATTGGATTGAAAGAGATTCAATCTCAAACCCTTACGAAGAAAAATATATTTTTGCAAAATATTTCATACAGGAAACCATCCACCAATACTTTCCGTGTCTGCAAAGACTATGGGAGTCGCCTATTAAACATTCAGGTCATAGTCTAAATTCATGGTCGTGTTACTGTTTTGCAACCGAGCTCGTTATGGAACAAGTAAAGGTTGAGTACTATCATATATATAACCCGCAAGATTGTAGCTTCCTTAAACTTGAATTTAACCGAATGAATGTAAAATCATGAGACTTTCTGAAAACACGATAGTGTAACTTTAGCGTTAGCACGAAAGAGTCGTATGCAAAACAGTAGATTCCCATTAAAATGTAACTAATTATTAATGAGTTGACTTCAGATAACCATACCATGCAAACACATGTTCGCCAAGGCAACCGTTTCACTGATCAGCAACTTGACTTGCGACCAAAAGTCTTTGAGATTTTTCTGATAACTACCTCAACAGTGCTTAACGATATTAAAATATCACCTATGATAATATCAACAAATTTTGTCACTCCGGGCAAAAAAATAGGATAAACGCATCTTCGCAGACGACACGAATGCTTCATTAAGTCCTTCCTCAAAAGTCCAACTACGCACACGAAATGGAACCTACTAAGCGCTCTAAATCGAGTTAAAAATCTTACTTATTGGATCGCTTCTCGTCGAAGAATTTTTAATCAGTAGAAGCGATGGATTATTTCAAAATTAAAAAGAAGCGTTCTTATGGCGCTACCCCTTCAGACTTAACAGACATAAGCCCGAATTAAATTAACAGAACTTTAATGTTAAGGAGGAGTTGCGTGGCGTTCCAGTTTAGCCGGAAAAACTTCTCTGAAATTAATTTCTTCGTCATTAATAACTTCTTAATTTGTTTTCGTGACGATGTTAACACTTTGCGGTTGATTGGCGTCTAATAAAACGTGCTACAACTGAGACTGAAAATAACTGAACGTAATATAATTACAACTGAACAGACAAAACTCCACACTCTACTCCTTAACACTTACACCCAAGCCAGATACATTGTGTCTAAAACCCGGCAAACCTTGAACCACTTTAAGAGTTCTTGGAGCTTTATACGCAGTTAACACAGTGACACAATTCTTTTTTCTGATATTACACTCTCTGAATAAACATGTTGCGACAGAATAGCATTATCAGGCACGGCCTTGAAAGACAATCAAACGTTGTTCCAAACCTCACAGCTCTTTGGTATTTTTTGTTCTTCTTGCTAACTCGTGGCTGAAGATATTTCTTGTCAGTTTTGGTGTCTCTGCAACATTAGCGCTGCTTATGTTGTTACACAAAAACAAACCATTGCATTCTGACTCTGCAGTATGTAGACAGATGAAAACCACAAGCATCATTTCACTACTTACCATCTTTATTCATTTTTACTTCGAAACATTTCTTGAGCCTGCAAGCCTGGCATTGGTTGCGTCTTGTAACATCCACTTGACAATTTCCACTCTCCTTGCACTGATAGCTAAGGCTGCGGCGAACACTTCTCTTAAAAAATCCTCTACAGCCGTCGCAAGTAAAGACGCCATAGTGTTTACCAGACGAACGATCACCACACACTTTGCACAAGATAACGGGTTTGTGATCTGAAAACAGACGCTCACTGTTATAAGTTTACAGCGACTTTTGAACATAACCCATATCCATTCGTTTCTGTAGCTCCTTGTTAATAACAAAACATTGGGTGTTTTCTTTTTTAAAAACTTTAATTTACATCGAGCTCGAAAATCACAGCAATTCATTCAGTACGCTTGTTACAATCTCGAAAACTACATCTCAGAGTTTTTACAGGAATTAAAAGAGGTGTTTTAGTTGAAAAAATTCAGTGCGCAAAGTGGATCGGGAGAGAACATCCCCTCGTGCAAGCACGCATGCATGACCTGTGTGTTAAATATAGTGCAAGTTCTATGGGACTGAGTAAACGCCATGAAAAAACTGACTTGATTAGAAATCTCTTCCTTCACTTGATCTTTTCATTTTGAGATAAAGTTTGTGCTTTTGCTAACTTAACCAGCTACTTCATTTCAGAAAAGAAAACCTCTCTAAGGAAATTGAAAGTTTGAAGATGACATGTTGCATGAAATCTCTTCAGACCTCGATACGAAAACAGAGCAATTCAGAACATTAAATAGTTTTTTTTTACCTGAAATTGAACTGGCGAGTTTTTCTTCTTGTTTGATATCAACAGCCGCCGTATTCATTTTGGCTTGTTAACTCCCTAGTACAGCGGCGACGGTTCTGACCAACTCAGCTGCAACTGCGAAAGAGCAATCCTTTTAACTATGCGAATATCCTGCCTTGTCCAAGACAAATATCCCCGCTATGGACCAGAACAGGTGTATAATGTTTCTCGTTCAGTGATTGGCCCACATCTGCTTTTGATGTCTTTTCCAGAGCTATGATTGGTCGTGTAATTGATCTTTATACAAACGTTTAAGGGTTGTTACAAAAAGGGTGAGCACAAGCCAATAAATCCACAGAGTTTGCCATCAGTCTTCTATTGTGAAAATGTCACAGCATCAACGCAAAAAGCGGACTTTTTTCCTGCAAAGAGAAACTTTTTACTTTACTGATGTTAAACGATAACAACCAATGATTAACGTCGACGCCCCGTTACAATCAAAAGCTAAAGACGAGGATTACATCAAAGGGTTATAAACCACGCCATGAAGCCAAAATTTCGTTCGCAGTTTAATTTTTTGACTTTCTTGCTAAATAATGGGTGGTTGCTATCAAGACTTTAGGTTCTCGTTCCAGCTAAAGTCTGGTATTAAAACTCTATTACTTCAAACAATACCAGTAAAGGAATTAGTAACTGCACGCGTTCGCTACAATTAAAAACTAACAAAGAAAATGGTCTTTTTATGACTACAAACCGTCTGCATTTGAATAAGTTGCCTTGCACGTGTATTGTCTCAACAAACTGGCCGCGGATTCTCGGCACCTGTTACAGGTCTTTAACAACACATGCGCAGAAGTGATCATTAGCAAGATAGAAAACAGAAAAATATATGGTTAAAAATTTATGTCTAAATGAGGTTGTTAAGCATTTGGCAGGTGAAACTTATTCTAGTTTATTCTAAAATCTGTAAAACTGGTTATCTGCGGTTGCTTTCGATCAAATTAAACATGTCCAAAATGCCTTGGTTCTACTGACTAGCTTACTCATGGGCCTTTTTATGATTCAACGAATCGACGATGCTCTGTTAAATATTTTTCAAGACTCATATTCGAGAATTTGTAACCGGAACTATGGTTCCTATTTCAGTAAATTTTCAATATTGAATCGTTTTGGTTTTGAAACGGAATCAGCATGATTGTGCAAAACGAACATGACCGTGGTGTGTGCTGTTAAAGTTTTTTTTTCCCTTAAGGTTATGGCTTGCAAAACAAACAAGACAGAGTGTCTTAAGGGCAAAGTCTGTAAAACGCGAACCGCCCAAACAGCTTCCTTCCGCCATGAAACGTGTCAGCTTTGTTTTTTAATAGCGAGCATTGCGTCAAAAAGGCAATTAATTTCAATAGTCCTCGTGTACAAAAAGCGGAAGGTAAATGTTATCAACATTAAAAAAAAGCTCAGATGCTTATCAAAAAAGGATAATAGCTTCGATTATCCATTAAATTAATTCTGGTTTTGAAACTGCCGTCCTTCTTTGCTTTCTCGATATTGATACTATTCTTGTAACTTTTGACTCGAACAAGAAAGCGGTTGTTGTCGCCCTTTCCCAACGAATGACATGCAGAGAGTAGAGAGTTACATGCAGTATTTCGAGTTATGAATTCTTGGCAAAACATCTAGCTTCGGAAGACGCTTGAACAAAACCGCGTTTTCAAAGCGATTCTCCCAGTAGCTGTTCCCCATATCTCGCGATGCATGAGCTCTTTCTGATTAAAATTTAAAGAAATGGCAAATAGAGTTTTGCAGAGCCGATAGATTAATAAAGTTAAGAGATGTCCCGGCTAAACTAGTTGCATTTTAATCTTTATTTTAGCAATAATGATCCATATCAAATTCACTAACAGCCAAACTTTAACTTTTTCACCAGATGACTGAAGTAGTGTTAATCTATAAACATATATGTTTTTTTAATACTAAGATCGTTTTTAGCATTTATGGTCTCATTTTACATAATCATGCCATAATCGGTTATGAAAAATGCAAAAGGAAACTGGTGCGTATTCGTTGCGACGATCTGAAAACTGATTCTGATTTCAAAACGTCGAGCTCTCGCCGTTTCTTTTTTTCTTTTGACCCAAGAGACTATACACGATAAATAGCAGTTAATTTGTTAATCCATTCATCTTACTTTAGTATTTAACATCTTAATTTGTGTCTGCAAGAACTTCTGACCAAACGATGACTTTAGATACTAGACATTTCCACTGTTTTTATGGCTGAAACTTTTATATTCTCACTTTATCTAAAGCTAGATATAGTGGTTTTGTGTTGTCTCAGTGCACTGTTTGACAAACTATTTAAGTACGACTCCCACACCGCACAGTTTACATGCAAAAAGAAAAACACCAAAAAAAATAAAACAAAGAAGAAGAAAGAAGGAAACATATCGACTAGTTCAACAACAGATTGGCCGGACGAATCGGTGTTTTTTTTTATACTTTGTACTCTTTGTATTTTTTATTTATTTTCAACCGGTTTGTTTTGGGCTAATCTTTCCCTTTGACGTAAATGGAGTTGAAATAGCTAAATAAGTTAACTGGTTGTGTTCTTCACCCATTCACACAAACAACACAAGAAGTTATCAGTTAATTAATCATGCTGAAAGAAATTAAATCACAATTTGGACTATTGAAAAACTTGCAGGAGATCGATTTAACTTGGGTCTGAAAATACAAACACCTTTGCTACTCTTTCAATATCGGATGGTTTGTTTATCTGTACATTTTGAAAACTAAGTTTAACTTCAAAGTATTCAAACACAATGTAAACGAAAGATTTCTTTGTTATTTTTCTCTGGAACACGTGTTAATAGTTTGTTTAGTATACAATGGCTATTAAGGGTTTACCACTCAACACAATTCAGTGTCCTGGCGAAGTGGAGAAAACTCTAATTGTCAACTTTTTTTCTTGTCTTTAACATGGTAGTGAACATAAAATATATTATATGTGCGTTCTTGTGCTCATTTTAAAACCATTTGATAAAACTCGTGTAAAGTACTTAAATTTTTTATCGTATCAGGGACGTTATGTTTAAACGAGATAAAAACTTGAAGAAAAGTTCTGCGGTTTCCAATTTTCTTACGTGTAAAACCCACAATTATTCTATTCTCACCTTCTTTGCCAGACACTATTACTTGTTTTATAGGTACCGGATTCATTTAATGAAGCGTATATATCATGATCATCGCAGATCGACAAACACTAAATGAGCTGAAAGCCAGTGATCGTCAAAATATTGTACATGCACAAAAGTGCGCCCTTTAGCCATTAACTGCGAGAGAAAAGCCGTGAAACAAATCTCTAGGACTTCAACACGATTAAAGCTAGTGAGCGGAGAGATTAAACAAATTGTTACGTCTTTTCCGTTGCTGGGAACATTTCAGTTTAATTGCTCATCATTTTCATAGACCGGGGTAACAGATAAATGCATATAATGAATTGAAATGTATGAGGTCATTTTTGCCTATATAGGTATCGTTTGTCAGTACTAGTAATTGAAACAACCGCGTAATACCGCGAAGACAAATCACAACACAATATAATGAAGCCGTTTTCAAAGTAAGTGTTCTAATTATGAATATTTGCGAAAAATTGTTCATCTTTCAAGTTTATATATTATATAAATATCAGCGAAGTGAGCCACAGACGTCTAGAATAAACTTGGTAAATTGGTAAATGAGTATCGTATTTTTTGCTTTGCTTTGATGCACTCTTATTACTAAAATATAATTTATCAGTAAAAATTGCTTATATCAAAAATGTTTTTGTTTCAGCCAAAAAGATTCATCGTGCCAACTATTGTCTTCTATAACCTTGCTAACTCAATATGTTTATCTGTTCACTGCCTCTTGTAAAACAAAGAGCTTGTATTCATGTGAGTTCCACTTATATATATGGCGGGATTTCGCTCTAACAAATACACTTGTGAAAGAATTAGGTTGCTTTTATTTTGTGGGAAATCTAATTACTATATTTAACTTCATAGAAAGTGCGGCGAGTGGAATTTTATTCACGAGTTTGTGCTAAATCCCGAACGAGTTTGGGATTTTTCTCTAATAGAGAATAAATTCCGTACAAAGCACTTTCTATGGGAGCTGTTTATCATATGTATCGGCAAGAGTTTTCATTAAGGAAAAAAAACGGACTTTGCACTGTATGACTGTCTAGCCTAACTTTCCTGACAAAAGCGAAAACGAAATGCACTTTGCTTCAAATAACATTTTAAAGTGCGGTTACGAAAAAACAAAACATCTTATCACAATAAAACCCCGAACAAAGCAATTTCTATTAGGCGAGCCGTTTACTAAAGGTAAAACAAGCCTTTAATATAATTTGGTTTTGTAGTTGATAGTGTGAGCAAAAACAAGTAAAAACACAACGACATAGTTTTAATATCGACAACAGCATCACATTCTTCAAATTAAACTTTTAAAAGACAACAACTTACTTAGATTCGTCTTTTCTCTACAAACTATAGCAAGTCAAACCCAGACACACAAAGGACCTTGAAGATTTCGTTTCTAGTGCTGCCCGCAATATCCGAGCTTATTTCTCACTTGAATGAGAAACTATATACCATTTGGCAATCGTACATGTAATGAACGAGCTAAAAGATAATTGAAAAAATTGTGTTTTTCAATAATTATAGACTAACTCGATCCTAGACTAACTCATAATCGCCTAAACATAGATTCGATCAAGAAACAACAGCAATAACACAACTACTTTTTTTGCCACCCGCGAAAGAAGCTGCCGGAGAATTTTCTGGTGTAAGACGACTTAACCAAAGTTACAACAAACGAAGAATCGTTGCAGGAAAAACTAATCAAGTTTAGAATTTTCAGTTTTCCTTTTTTGTATTGTGTTGAAAATTTTCAGAGAGGCGGAAGGCGAACTTTAATTCATCCTTGTCAATGCATTAACGTTCGAGGTCATCTAGTTCTATAGTGCACAAGCCAACGTGCGCCGGACCAGAAAAAGTGTAGCCAGCACGTCTGGTAAGATATAGACCTGTAAAAAGCCATTACGTTTCTAGACTTTTTTTCTTTAGTTTTCCCGCAGGTCGAACTCTAAGAGAATAACTAATGAAATCGGGCAGCGCGGGAAACGAAGCACAAAAATAGGCCGTTAGGTACTGGACCCGAAATATCAGTAGTGAATGTGCGAAGGGCTTTGATTGAAAAAATTAAAGTCTAGTACGTTTCGTCCGGTGATATCTAACTTGTTTTAGTTTTACATATTTTCTTAAGCTTTTCTTTCCAAACCCGGTTAATCTCGAAAAGTTAATACGTGTGACATAGCGTTACGCAGTCAATACAGGCAGATTTTTAGGCCGTAACACCATGATCGAGATCTGTCTTTTAGAAACAAAGTGATAACAAAAAAGATAAATATATCTATCAACATATTGATAGTTTCGCGTGTTTGTACTCTTTTCTAGTTCTGCTACAGCAACCGTGACTCTGCGCATGTGCATATACATGTTTTTCAAGCTATCACAGAACCTCACCTTGGAGGGTGTAGAATTGCATACAGTTTGGTTATCCTACTGACAAACAGTAACTGTTTTGTCTTTTCTATATTATCAATGCATAGACAGCATGTCGGTATGAATCGAAGTGTGTTTAATTGCTGTAAAAAACAGAGACTTGTTCCTTTTACGTCTATTATAATAAACAAGTGTCTCTTCAGTATCACATGTTTGAAAAAGACTTCTTTGTTTTCATTACAATAAGTTTCGGACAAGAAGTTCGTTCCTTAATAATAGCCCTTCAGATAAACTATAAACAAGTCTCTGTCAACATAACATGGGGGTACGCTTTTTTTATGAGAACAAACTTTATTAGAACATCCAGGCTGAGGTTATTCACAAATTGAGAACAAGCTAAAAACTGTCACCAGGCCGAAGTTTTGATCAGACAATTTTATTGAATAATTTTACACAGAGATGCGAGTAAAATCCGTACGTGCGCACTTTCCTTGTAGCATTCTCTATTTTACGCATACCGCGCGATTTAAGAAACTGCATAATATAAACACGTATTCCTTATCGATTTTTTTTTGTTCCGGGTAGCTTACCCACTCTTTAAAAATAAAAGGATATAAAAACAACTTGAGGCAGAACAGCCCAGCCTCAGCCGAAAGTTAGCGGTTCTTACGAAAAAGCAAAGCGTGTATTACAAAGAACAGCCATTTTGAAGTCAAGCCCAAGTACATTACCGTAGTTTTCATTTACAGATATCCCAGCTAAACAAGCAAAGAAAAATTATTCTTGTTGCGTAAACTCCCTCCCATTTTCCGTTCCCAGCAACCATCAAACATCTTGAAACGGTGTTGCGTTGTTTCAGCCCACAAAATTAAAAAACTGAGCTCTGATTGGGCAGTTTTGAATGGGAAAAATGTGCTTGATAATTACAAGAGAAGTATTTTGACCAGAGAATTGGCCGTTGAAAAACAGACCTTTTCAATTTGAACTCAATAGCTTCTTTTCGTAAACTTAATCTCTTCACTCTCAGTCACAGCTGTTTCCTGATTCAAAAAACAAAAGTAGAAGGAAGGTTTTTGTTTGTTTTATTTCACTGTACCTTGTGTTAGTGAAACGCAATGTTGAACGAATAAGTAATAGGCCATGCAACCATGTTATGGTCAGTTGCACTGAGTACTGTCTATGGAAGTGTTTTTGCACACATCTACTTCATTCACACAAAAAACCTCGTGGTTTTGTAGGTTTCCCTAAAGGTGACGTGGTTGCCTTTTCTTTCAAAACTTACACCTACTCTGCCATCATAAACACCTAACCATTTTTGTTCAATATATTTGTCCAGTTGCAAAAAAACAAAAAAACGACACCACACAACGACAATGCGGTTCCCTGATCTGTTATCCAAAGGAAACAGTTTTTAACTTATCAAAGTTGTTTTGCCAAAAGCAAGATTGAGAGCAGATCAACAAACGTAAAGTTTCTCGAACGATAGAAATAGCAGTTATCCAGTCGGCTCAAAACAGGTTTTTATTTTGTAGATAAATCCCGTTTAACAATAGAATTTGTAGGAAACCGAAGAGAAAGGCTACATTTGTCTAGGAAACTTGGAAGGGTAAATCTTTCAGGGGAATGATCAGTTTTTGCCTAATTATGTTGATACCGTACTCATTTAAAATGAGCAAGCAAGCTTACACATAATGGTGTTAATCGATTTTAAGATTTCAATCTTATCAAAACAACCGTAAACAAACAGGTATATTTTATACTCCATTAAGTTACGGGGATACATCATAAATTATGTTAGACGTGATAATGTGCAACCGGCTGTTAGGAAAA
>JANVCF010215821.1:0-17567 GCA_025388745.1 Hydrozoanthus gracilis
TTCATGATTACTGGATGTGTAATTATCCATAGGATGAAACATTTCAGTTATTACCGGTTTGAAAATTACTACAGTTGATATAGAAAACATTAAATAAAAAAATTAAAATGTCTAACTAAAAAAAAACTTTAGTTAATCAGTTCAGTGATTAACTGTTTTGTAAATGTATGGATTTCTCTGTAGGACGAACTATCACATTAAAAACTTATTGTAAAATTGTCAATAGAATAAACCAGTTCTGTGTTTACACGATGTTTTTCTCTCTGTAGGATGAACCAGCTCAGGAAGACATGGATATGATGGATATCGAGATGGAAGTTGAAGAACCATCATCAGAACCGCCACTACCACAACCGCCACTGGATGAGTCTGTTTGGGTGAGGCTGTTAATAAAACAGATCCTTGGGCGGGATTCTGGTACCTTGGTTTTAAGTACCCTTTTGTAGAGTAACCAATCAGAGGATTAAATCTTCTCAATGCAAGCAGCCCTGTAGTATATATCCTTCTGGTAAGAGTTTGAATAGGAGAGACTTTGTCGTGATGCTTGTTTGGTTGCTTATAAAGATGGATATGCAGCCTACACCCTGAACCCTGTCCTGTGCCTCTTGGTGCAAAAAGAAGCTAACTGTGCTATATAAAAACAGGTGGGCGGGTACCTTGTAGGCGTGGTGATTGCTGATAACCAGTAACCTAATTCTGAGCTTTAAATGCCTTAATTTTTTTTCTTTTTACATAATTAGACTTTTTTCATCCTGGTTATTAGCAATAATACTTCTATTCCAAAAACAAAATTTACTGGAGATGTTTCAGTTTTGACCTGTAGGAATGAAGTTAGTCAAGGGCAAACTGATACAAGCATGTGCTTATTGTTTTTGTAGAAGGGAAGTAAGCCAGATGAAGCTCCTCCGCCTGTCCCCTCTGAACCTCAGGTGAAGCCCCCATTACCCCCAGTACCAGGGGCCGCTAATGTTGTTGTTCGTAAAGACTATGACCCCAAGGCACCAAAATCCAGCCATGTGCCATCCGCTCCAGATAAGTTCTTAATCTCCCCCATCACTGGAGAACGAGTGCCTGCAGAAAGCATGGCGGAACACATGAAGATCAACCTACTGGACCCGAGATGGAGGGAACAGCGTGATAGGCTTATGGCTGAGAAGAAAACACAGGAGGAAGTGTTTGCTGAAGGTGTGTAATCTATTTGGCATGATTAAGTGAATTTAAGTAGACTTTACAAAGCCTTGCGACTGAAAAGTTTATTTATTTTTTGTTGAAGAGTGACAAGTCAGAAACAGAGATGAGAGTTGTTGAATCTTCATGGACGGGCAATTAACCCATTCTTGTTAAAATTTGTTGAAACCAGGAAAATTTTCTGTTTATGCACTCTTAGAGGCAAGCAAAATCTGTGGCAACTAAGACAGCTTGTTCGTATACAGTCGGTATTGGCAGGTTAAGGGTTCAGTGGCGAGCTTAGACCAGAAATAAAGCGGTCTATTAACTTCTTACTGCGATTCAATACAGATGCTTAACAACTGTGTGTTTGTTCAAAAGGTGTGCAGATCGGCAGCAGTCTCAAACAACTGGCAGAGCGTCGTACTGATATCTTTGGTGCTGGAGACGAGGAAACTGTGATTGGAAGAAAGATAGGCGAAGAAGATGTTCGAAAACCAGAGAAAGTCACGTGGGATGGGCACACGGCTTCCATGGCTGCCACGTCACGCAAGGCACAGGCTGGTGTGACGCTTGAGCAGCAGATCGAGGCTATCCACAAGTCCAAGGGACTAGCGTGAGTTGCACACTTTTAACCACGTGGTCTAGTTTTGACTCTGTTTTCAATGCAAGCCTTAGTATCTTTGGCTTTTCTCTTCTTATTATTTACTCTAGAAGTCTTATGGAGAACTGATTATTATTAGAAATCTTTTTCCTAGTTTGTAAGTAACTATTTTGTATCGCAATCACCATTGATAATAACTGAGTGTGCGTTTAGGAGTGAGGTAGCAGTTTCTTGATTTTGCTGGAAAACTCCCAGGAAAATCTTATAACGTAACTTTTAACCAAAATGATGTTTTGAATAAGTCTATTGCCTTCGTGCCAGATTAGAACTGCGTCTTGATACTCGTTTCACTTTGTAGTCCTTCAGAAGAAAAGGAGCGAATCGGTCCTGCTGTACCTCACGGGAGCGATCCAGCAAGTCAGGGACAGAGCATAGAGAACATCATCCGCAGCATGCCTGCTGCACCGCCACCCCAGTTACACATGGTCCCTCCTGTTCAGCCCCCAATGCCCCCAGCCCCCCCTCGCATGCCAGCGCGTATGCCAGTACCGCCCCCTCCGCCGAGTGGCTTTATGGGTAAGTATGTGCGTAACGACTGAGCTGAATGACTTCTGCACATTAGTTTTGTTGAGTTAAGATCGCAAGTTCACATCTCAACTGTGGTTAAGAGAAATAGGAATTTTTCTTACCTTGCAGTTTCGAAAAGAATGTGTTAAATTTCTTTTTAGTTTAGCTTTTGACCTATTTTAAGAAAGTTTATCTTAAGTATGTGGATAGTGTATAATATATCGTTCTTCATGAAGCTTTTCGTGCTCTTTAAGAGGTCTTAAAAATATTATCTTAATAATTTTTGTTTTTTGTGTTTGTTGCTACTGTTGCTTTTTAACACTATGTGATGCTTTGTAGATGACATGTCAGAATACATGAAAGCTTACACCTCTCAAATATTTTTTTACTTGTTTGTCTTCTTGTCTGTTTTAAACTTCAGATGAAACAGTTTGAAAGTATTCAAAGCGATATCAGTTTGGAATTTCGTACGTACTTAAGCAGACCTTTACACGAGTAAAGTTGCAAGTACAAAGATAGCAACAAGTATGTATTAAGGATCGAAAGCTTTGTGCTTCTAAAGCCTGAGAGTAGAACTGTTCCCTTGCAGGCCTACCTCCTCCTCCCCCACAAGTTCCACAGATGCGTCCTCCTCAACCGTTCATCGACCCCAGTCCACCAGTTCTACCGCCGCCCAAACGGGACGCCCCAGGAGAAGAGCCTGACAGTAAGAAAGCACGAATGGAAAGCACACCCGAGTCGAACCTCATTCCAGAAGGCGAGTTCTTGGCCAAGAATGCCAGCCCGGTCTGCTTCAACGTGCAGATTCCATCTTTGCCTGATAAGAGCGAATGGAAACTTGACGGCAAAACCATTAGCCTCACGCTTCCGCTTACAGACCAGGTGAGTCGTTAGGGAACTGAGTATTGTAGTTACAGTGTTGTCCAAGAAGTAATCCCTATTTGATGAACGGCTGTTGTTGTTGTTGTTGTAATACTGTCTATGTAGTGTTTTGTTTACTTATCCTTACCGAACAACAAGATGTATTTACATAGCACTCGATTTGTATAAAATTTATGCTTACATAAACATTAAACTTTTACGTTTACAAAATGCGTTTACATGTAGTCGAGCGACCAAGTTTGATATAGCACGACAGTACGTCCCAAATGAGAAATAATCCCATAGTTTAAGACTATGAGATGAATAGAAAAAAGTTTTTGACAGTTGTGCGATTTCAAAGAATTGAGGAGGCGTTAGTCGAGGGTTGAGTTTTGGTGCAAAAGACGAATGTAGAAACGGTTGAGTTTAAGCACTTTCCCGCGGTGTTTCTGTTTATTTTATAGATATATACTGAGATCAACTAAGACATCAAAGCCTTCCACCTGAGCTGTCAGATTATGTGTCAGAAAACTTTCATCTCTTTCAGCTTTTTGCTTTGCTTCAATACTTTACAAAATGAAGAACATAGGAGCTTAGTTGCTTGGACGGGAGGGGGGGGGGTGTTGAAATATTTGATGTTTGGAAGTTTGAGTTTCCCTTGTATAAAGTATTATCACATACTTAGCTCGATATTTAGTTTTACACAGTAGATTGGTGAAATAAAGAGCGTATAAGCCACCCATATCAATCACATGTGGTGATATCAAAAACAGCCAATCAGAACGCACGGTTTCCATATCATCACGTGTGAATGATATGAAACTTTCCCGCCGTTGAACAACTTGTAAATCTAACAGTAATTTTGCATTAAACCCAGAATCTCACTTATTATGTAATAAAAAGAAAATTACATGGCCACTTGGAGATACGAATTTTATCTTTTCAATTTTTCAACACTCGAAGATAAAATTCGTATCTCCGTGCGACCATGTAGTATCCTTTATTTAGCCGTGTAGATGATCTATACTGCCTCGTTTTTGTAGTAATCAAACTTATAGCGTAACCCGTTCTCCATTGTCAGGTCTCGGTTATCAAGGCAAAGCTTCACGATATCACTGGCATGCCCGCTGGAAAGCAAAAATTGCAGCTCGGGGTGAGCAAAAGATTATAGAGAAAGGATATTAGTGTCCCCTCCCTCCCCCCCCCCCCAAAAAAAAACAAGGCTAATTTTGATAGCGTTAACCATGTTTATATTGTTCAAAACCTTGTCAGTCATGACGATGTGGTATCCCGGCAGTACTTGCGTGCCATTTGCAGTACCGTCGTTTGCGGTTTGGAAGTCAGACAGGTCGATGAAGCACGTTTGGGAATATACCAAGTATTCATAGAACCTTCTGTAGATAAACTTGAAATCTCACTCTGTGTGAGTCCTTTAAGGGCATGCATTTAAAGTTACGATCTTAAGGATTTTAAGGAAAAGTTACGATTTTTTTGTATGGGACCTGTCTAAGGTTGGCTTAGTTGTTTGCGGGACCCTGTTGTAAAAGCAATAAACTATTGTTATTTTTGTTGTAAAAAAATATGGCATGACATCAACGTTGTAAGCAGTATGTTTGTATAAAACTCGATAAAGTCTTGTGAACATTGAATAGACAAATAAGCAGTGAAGCCCTAGCTTCTTTCCAAGAACAACCCCAACCTGGAACTTACAAACTAGTACTGCTGTCTCAGCCACAAGTATAAACGAGTTCAAGTCCGCCTCAGCGCTCTGCTTATCTATTTTCAGAGCGCCTAAGCCATCTAAGGCGACTGTAACTGGCAACAAACCCTTTCTAGACATTAGCTTACAGCTAAGTTAGGGTTGAGTATTATTAGCATTTATGCAAACAAAGCTCCTCGGATACTATCACTTCGGGCAAGCGTCGGATTGTAAACAATTGGTTGCTAAGTTAATAGCCAATATTTTAAGTTAAAAAACATTTGAGAACGTACTAATGGTTAATTTCTCTTGTTTTACAGGGCATGTTCATCAAGGATTCCAACACGCTCGCGTTCTACAATTTCACCTCGAACAGCATGGTGCAGCTTCAGCTCAAAGAGCGTGGCGGCCGCAAGAAATGATCAGTATTAAACTTGTCTTGTTTGTCTTCGATACTGAGTCCTTGTAGCTGCTCGTGATTTTCCGGGTTCGCTCTCGATAGCCTTGTTTTGACCTCGATAGACTAGTTTTAGTTCACCCGCCATAACCCTAGTTTGACCTCGATAATGCTAGCTTGACCTTCATAGTCCAGAAGTCAAGTGAAACAGACGGAAGAACAAAAGATTGCTGACCGGAAGCCTATATTTTCCGGGGGAAGGGAGGGTAAGTGACTCGCCTTCAACCTCGAGTTCTAAAGTAGGAGTTTATCACAGTCAGGGCCTATTAGGAACTTCTTCGGTACCTCTTTATGTTTCGTTTCTCATAAATCTTAAGTTTAGTTGCTATGCCCTTGCGTTAGAGCAAGTGTAAGCTTTTTTACGCTAAATGAACTCGCATGAACTAGTTTTCTTTTATATCTTTACTGATGGAAACTGAAAAGCTACCTTTTTCAGTGCTGGTCTGCTTGTTAACTTCTTTTACAAAATTAAATGTTGCAACAGAAACCAAACACAATTTTGTCGTTTGAGTATTTTACTTATTTATCGCAACTGCGTTCACGTGACTGATCCTGGTGTTTCAGTAACAGAAAAAAAAAATTTGAGCGATGCTAAAGTTGCACTTCAAGCGAAACAGCAAAATTAAATTTCAATGAATGCAGTATTTTCATCACGTTGGAAGAGCTATTGTAGCTTTTTCCGGCTAGTGAACTTAAATCGGGGATATTATCGCGTCTGATTTGCTGATTCAGGCCTTTATACGTGAATGCTTCACTATCATGGAGCTAAAAAGGCAATTTTCGCTTTGAATTTTAATATTTTTGAAGTTGTGTTGTTTGAAACATTGAACCAAAAGTATATTTTACTTTTATCCTTTTGTCAGAACAATTTTAAAAGTAATAAACACAAGCCGCTAATTAATGACTGTCATTGTATTGTCACTTAAAAAGATTTACGCGCCTTGCAAGCTTCAGGTATTTTCTGAGAGTTCGAAAAAATGAGCTTTCCTCGATCGAGGTGGAATTATGGATATAGCTCTTGTTCCATTTACAATACCGCAACGCTCCAGTAATCCCCCCTGGGGACTTATTTATTTTAAGACATACCAGACGGAGGGATCAAAGACGGAAACATACTCTGTGCCCCTGTGGTCACTCTTGCGCTACAATCAGCACTTTTTAACAACTTTGAAAACAGATGAAGCCATTGACAAATTATATTCGTGACAAAATATGCCTTATTTGTGTATGTGGAAATGGGGGGGGGGGAGGTCATATTTCTCGACGTGTAAGTTCTTTTGTATGAACGACTGTCGTGCCCTAAGTTGGAGTCGCACGAGATAATTTTTGCGGGAACTTGCAATGCAAATATGAACAAAGTTATTAATCAAGAATTACAGTATAGGAGCACAAGCCTTTATTGCACTGCACTTGCATTCAACGTTGCAGTTATTGCGTCGTGTGACTAGTTTGCTCAAAAGGTGTCAGAATTTATTACGTGAAACAGCTGAAATTCTCAACAGGAAGTGCTTGCTGCGACCGAGGGATGTTATGAGGTGGCCGTTGTCCGAATTACAGACTGTATTACTTTACAAAGGTATATTTTTTATAGAAAACAAGTCATCATATTCTGTGGTAATCACTGTCCACAATCCGGTATCATTGCATGACTGATTATGGACGCAGAACTGAGAGACGGTGGCACTGGGAACTAGCGTCTTCTTCCGGTATGGAGCGCGAGCACTCCATTGTTTGCGTCATGTGTTCCTGGGCACAAGCCGCGCAAAACCCCGTGAAACTTCTGTAAAGCCGAGTGGTTTATGACTACTCTGAAGAGTTTTTTTTGTATGTCTCTTCTTCTTCCCGGCCGAGATGTCGGTGTACGCTGGTAAGTAATTAAAAAGATTTAATGGCACACTTCGAGAGCAAACGATCTCGTATTCCAGAATGAATGAACTCAGTGTCTGTTGTCGCAGAAAACGTTTCACTTTCACCAAATAATTACATAGTCAATTGAAATGCTGTTTGGTGCATGAATTTAAAATCAAAATAATATTGAATGAATGGAGATCGTGAATTAATCGCGTTTTATATGTCGTTTCAGATGACAGCAGAGTGTCAGGTTTGGTTTCAACAGCATCTATAGTTTCCCTGACGATCGTTGTTGCAGTTTTTATTCTCCGGGGCTTAAAAGGAAGAAAGAGACATTCAGTCGGCAAAGAAAAAGTGTTTCAGCGGCCATTCAGTAAGATTAAGACGGCTCCACGTGATAGAAAGCAAGCACCGTCGTTTTTGAAAATTGTAAGTATATGACCTCGATTGTCGACACTTGATCAACTTTCGCTCAATCGAAAGTCAATTCAGAAACAGATAGCGACTTCAACTGTATTGCGGTTTCTAGCAACTTTTTTAGCCCATGTAAAATTCTGTATGTATTTTTACTCATATAATAACAGTATGAAATAGGTTGTATCTAGGAAATTGTCAATGGACGATTTTTTTATTTTGGTTTACGTCAGTCCGTTATCTATTATTCGCATTATTCGTTGAGCGTGTTGGCGCACTCCAAAATAACAGGTTGAACAAAGGCAAACTTCCTGTTCTAGACTCGCCTGTATTAAACTGGTGTTTGAGTTGACAAGGACACTTAATAGTGCTTTTTTGCACGTTTTAGTCCAAAGTAGAATATTGAAGCTTGTTTTATCAAAATTCAATTGTGAGTTGGCGGTTTATGGAGGGCAGGCTTCTACCTGTTGCCAATCGAAGTAGTCAAGCGAAAATATTTTGATTTATCTACGATGATTCTTACACAATGTTTTATGATTTGTAACTGTGGCGAACTGGTGTTTGTTTTTTTCTCTGCACTGTAAGATTGATTCATAAGAAGCACCGATCTACTTTTCTACAGGAGTAAATGATGCATAGCGTGTTGTTTGTGGCGCGGCAGAATATTAAAAATTTAAACGAAAATTATTGGCTTCTGTGATTGCAGCAGCTGTGGTATATATTAGCTTGCTCAGTCACTGCAAAAATATCCTGATTTAAAGAATTGTGTTACGATATTTAAAGCCTGGCTGAAGATCCACAAGTATATTTGCACACATTCTTCCTCCTCCCCCGCTTCACTAGAATTTACTTGCAACATGAATATGCAAAATTTGAAAATATGTTTTCTCGTCTGCCCAAGGCTATTTAAAGAATAACACAAATCCTTCGCTCAAACCCGCAGTTTTACTTTCTAATCCCTCGTAATTTAGGAATTGAAGTAAAAGTTTCAGTCGAAAACATATATTTCTTTTAAGTGATCAGATTTTTGGCTTGCAACCAATATAAATTTGGAAACAAACACATAAGATATACAGCTTCTCCAATATTTATCACACAAGAAATCAGAACAATTTTTGTAATTGAGTGAAATGATGGGTGTCTATGCGTCATACACCCACTTGTTGTACCCCTAAGTTATATCTTGGCCTAGAAAATTCACTATTATATAATCTCTTTTTTTTATTAAAATTCTGTTGTGCTTATAACAATAGTTGTTTATTATACTTTGCATATATGTGGGTTTTTGAATATCACATGCTTGTGCCAAAGACTAACATTCATAACTTAACCGTATTAATTAAAATCTGTTTAAAGCTGAAGTGTAACATATATAACAGCTAAAATTAAAAAAATAAGGCAACTATGGAAAAAATTAAATTGAAACTTTCTTTCTATATCAATACGAAATAGAAGAACACAAGTAGTTCTAACTGAAACATGTCAATAATAAATTAATAGAATTGATTATGCAGCTGTACCACATTATCAGATGTAAACAAACTGCTTTGATGAATGTGCTTTAATATAAGTAGGCTGTTTTGTGTTTGAGAAATAATACATGTGAGTCAAAAAAAAACATAAGAAAGGTGTAGGAAGGATAACAGAAGGAGAATTTTTTGTCTGTGTTATTTATAGCTATCAGAACTCCAAAACGGTACTTATAGTTCAACAGATACTAGAATACAAACTTTTTTCTTTCAGAACAATGAATTCAACAGTCACCTGTATTAAATTTTAGTAATAATTAGTTTTGATATATTTGAAGCATCTGTTGAAAAGAAAAACCTCTGTTCTTGCATACAGTCTTTCGTTCTGATTCAGTCTGAGTTCTTTCATCTACTGTCAATGCATAGAATTCAGTACTGAAGAATACTTGTGAAATCTGCTGGTGTTAAGTGAACTTTGAGAACCTTTAATAGTATAAGGCTCAGATTTAGACTTTGCTTGTAGTTCAATAAATATTTCTTCAAATCTTCATTCTGGTGTGAATGATTGTTAACTCTCATTTGAATGAATGTGAATAGGTTCCATTTTTGCATTGTTAATTTGAATCATTTACCATGACACAAAACTTTGTTCTATCATATTTTTTTTTTCGAGTTAGTGAAATAAAAGTCTTTGCAGTTACCAAGGGCAGTGACTTTAATATCCTCAATTTTAATGTTATTCAGCACTAGAACTCATGCAGAACAACTTTTAAAGCCTTTGAAAAGAAAATACAGCCTAAGTAAGAATTGTTTTTGAGCTTTAACTAGGAGTTAGAGACAATTGCTGCACCTCCATTAATAGTTGGAAAGTATTCAGCAGGGGGGGGCACTGGAACCCCCAATAATTTGTTGGGGAGGCCATAATTTCTGGCTAACAACAGCAACTCTTGAATAAGAATCTTGAATTTTATAATTAACTGTTACAATTCTTGTGCTGTGTCCCTTGAATAATTTTTTGCTTCCGCCACTAATATTCAGATCATTTCTTTGGGTTTTTTTTTCGTTCCACTGATCATATCATGTAATTTAATGTAAAACAATTATACCAGTGCTATTTGATTTGTAGCATTTTAAGATTCAGCAGGTGAAGTTTGTGTGCACAATTAATTGTTTGAAAAGTGTTTGAGATTATTAGAAGAAAAAGTTAAGAGTCTCTTTGATAGTATTGTATGTTTCTAGTCATCTGATTTAGATTTTTTTGGAAAGAAACTATACTGTTTTATACACTAAGCTTTAAATTTGTTTTTCTTTTTAGTTCACTGAATTGTTATTTTTTGTTATTACTAATATTGTTAGTTATTAGTATTTTATATAATAACAATAACCTTGAATTTGAAATTTTTACACCAATCATTGATAAAATCTAGAAACATTAAGTATGTAAACATTTCAAAAAGAATTAAGAAATTGCTATATAAGTTCAAAAAGAATCAATAAAGAATGTTAGAAAATGGCTGTTTCTGCCATTTCAATATCAAAATCTTTGTTTCTGGCATCTTATTTTCTGACTGTCTTTAGTGTATTATTATTATTTATTATTATTATTGTTATTTTTTAACTGTGATTATTGTTTTTATTATTATTATTTTTTTTTAACAGATGGGTTATTAATATAATAAATGTAGCATTTCTTCTATTGGAAACTCATTTTTCTTGCTGTTACAGAAAATCATATTTAGAGTATGTAATGTGAGATACAAAAAACAAATATTTATGCTTTTGCTGCATCATGCTGTTTATATTAATATACTCTCATCACTTACCATGGAAATCATTTGATTGTTTAGGTCAATGTTCCAGTGCCTCCATCAAATATAAAGCATGACAACACTTTAAAGATGTTTAAAGAAGCAGAAGAAAGGAAGACATTACCGGAATCGTCAATACCTTCCACTGTAAAAGAAAAAGAGGGCTTTGAAAAGCCTAAGATACTTCCTAGAGTTATGAATTTGATTGGGAATAATATAAAAAGAACACCTCTTGAGGAGGTTGCTGTGTGTAAAGAAAAAATAAATAGTCCTGAGGACATTATGTACAGAAACCACAAGGATGAAAGTTCTGTTAAAAAGGATGACAATGAACCTGACCTAGATTCAAGATGGCCACTTCAGGATCCTTTTGTTCTTCGAAGAAGTAAAAGCCCTAGTGCCAGTCCTCCAGAATCAAGAATTGGTAATTTGTCAAACAGAAGCTCTGAGTTCCTACTTGATAACAAGTCTCTCAGTCCTGATACAACTGCTGACCACTCTTACTGCCAGTTGAGGTATTATGCCTCACAGTTTGATGAACTCCCAGCCAGTACTGTGGATGACGAGATGAGTTTCGTGGACATGTCTGAGTCCCTTGTATGGGAAGAAGCTTCGAGTGGCACCACAGAAAGTAGCCAGATTTCCAGAATATCAAATGGTGATAAGCTGGAGAAAAAGTTTGGATATCCAGAATATCATTGTGACTGTCCTGAAATGATGACATTTGGTATGTCAGATCTATGGGCACATAGATGCAGTGGTGCAGTAGGCAGTGTTTCGTCACAAGAAAGCAATGCTCAAAGTAAATTCTCTGAAAGTGAACCAAAAGGCAACAGCAAACAACCTCGCCATTATTCTGTAAACTCTGAAACAAGTGTCACTGGTTCTTTAGTGGATGAGGAAGAGTTTACCAACTCTGGATTCTCCAGTGAAAAGAAAGCTTCAGAGTTGCAGTGCAGCAATGATCATATTCGTTCTGAAAAACCAATCTTAGGCCCCTCTACTGACGACCCAAACCAACCTTCTCCATACTCTTCCTGCTGTTTGGCAAAGAAGGTGAATGAGGAATTGTTTATGAGCAGAGCCAGAGTGAACAGTACTAGTGGCTTGCTGAAGGTCAATCACTCTCACTTTGATTCACGGCGATGGTACAGTTTGGGGTCGCTGTGTGATGAACCAGGCCATGATGTTGTGCAACACGACTATCAGCATACTCATGGACACAACCATCACAAAATCGATCTTGACAACCCACCAGAGCCATCAAATGACACAGGATACACTAGTACTGCTGATTTGGAGGCTGACAGTCCAGTGAGGATTGAAACTGAGTGCTATGATGCTGTTTGTGATAGTGACAACATTGGGGAAATCGTTGATTCAACCTCGATCAGTTATGAGACAAACAGAAATAGTGATGAGGGTGAATTTCAGAGACCTGTTTCTTCAATCAGTGAAGCTATTGTGATTGATGAGTATGCCAGGCAAGAGTGGAAAGGGGAGACTGCTATGGCTGAAACTATGAGAAAGGTTTGCTTATAATTTTACTGACAAAAACTTTTTGTAAGCAAAACCCTTAGAACAAGAAATTTAGTTCTTTGAAATTTAAATTTTTTTGATTGACAGGTTGTTAACTATTTGAACATGCAAAGCATGACTCTTTAGAATTTAATTATTAACTTTGCATCTGTCAAGGCTGAGATTTTCTGTGAAAGGACGTGTTTGAGTCTTATTTCATTGTTGCATCTTAGGGTTATGCTGCCATTCCATCTCGCATCAACTGTCATCATCTTCGTCAAGTCAGGGGGGACAATTACTGTGCCATCAGGGCCACCCTGTTTCAGGCACTATTGAACAATGTACCTGTGTTAGCCAGGTATCCAACTACAAAAAGCATAGTAGAGGTAGGTGGTAAGGTTGCATAAAATACTTTCTTGAGCCAAGTTTTATTGATTTACTAGCATTTTGGTGAATGGTAGTACATCGCAACTTGAAATAATGAACAGTTGTTCTCAAAAGGCAACTGAAGGTGAATAATTTAATAGTCTTTATTCACTGAGCCTGAAGAGAATAATTATATGATGAGGTGACCTCAAGAAAAACTCAACAGAAATCATGAGTTTCAAGTTTTGGTTTAGTTGATGCACATGCCAAATTATTAAACTAGTGACTCGCTTTTATGCTCCAATTACATGTACAAAGAGCCCAGTCACGTAGACTGCATTCTTTGCTGTGATTGGTTAGTTGTTTAAAGTCTTCTGCTGATGTGTTTTCAAATTTTGGGCATTGATAATTCTGAGGAAGCTCAAGGGCCTCTGTCTCTGGTGTAGCCTGATCAGAATAATGTCAATCAAGAGACAGTTTGAAAACAAAACAGCCAAAGGCTGACACTTTGCACCAGTTGATGACTGCATCTGTGCTGATGAAAACTCTAAATATCTTGTGTCAACAGATGCCACAGATAGTGTCTGTGGAGGGTTTTGAAATTCAGGAGTGGAATTTTGGAAACCGATTAAAATTGCAAATGAACGATGTCCTGAAGACAATGCAGACATGTCTAAGGGCTTTTGTGAAGGAGGTCGAGGAAGTTAGTTCACTTATGTCAAGGACAGAGAAGATGGACCATTTAATTGCACTCTTTAACTCCAATTGTGGTGATGTACAGTTGAAACTGCTTGAGGCTGTTAAGTTTCTGATGATGTGCACTGCAGCAGACCTGTACAAGAAGATGAACTTAGGAGAGGAGGTTCCAATCTTTGCTATGTTGATGTTTGCAAGAGATACTTCCCCAGACCCACAAGAACTCTTAAGAAGACACTTGAACCATGTTGGGGATTCTGGTGGGCTAGAGCAGGTAGTGTTCCATTAAATAATTACATCGCATTTCTTTGTGTATTATGTAATTTTCTTCAGATGCTCGTGCATGGTGTTCGTGTTAGCAAAGCTGCTTACATTTTTTAACCAACTTATATCAGTTTTTAAACCATTTTTTGAAACTTATGAAGACAATCTGAAATAATGGTTAGATTCAGGGCATCTAATTTTTTTTAACAAAACTAGAACCACGGAGTAACGAATGTAAGGTAAACTTGCAATGGGTCTTATATGATGAACAAGAAACAACCACAACTTGTTCAGGACTAGCTGTGTTCTTTCTTGAGCCTAATGAGCTAATTAAAATGAAATATTTTTTTCTCCATTCCTTCAATAGTGATTCATCAATTGTGCATTTTTCAGGTTGTCTCTTTTCTACAATTAATTAGATTTGCATTACTGGTATCTTTGTCATCTTCTTGTATATTTAATCTTTCCTTTTATGATTTTTTTTTCTTGAAGTTCTTCACTTAATGTTTTGCCGTAACTTTCTCTTTAAGAAATACAATGCCTTCCTGATTATTCGAACTCAATACTTTTATAAAATGAAAATGTTATGTTTGAAAAGCTGGTAATGCAATATTTAACATGTACTGAACAGTTCTTTTTTTCTTCGTCAAACAGTACTATCTTAACACACTTTTTTTTCTTTCATTCCTTGCACATCCCATGCTTGTCACTACACACCCCATCAGAGATCATAACAAAACGTTTACCACCAATAATTTTCTTTAGTCCCTGATGGCAAAAGCAGTCGCACTGTTTGATAGTTTTATCAGCTATAGAGTTGTATTCAGATCTCCCCTGCCCTCTCCTCCCCCCTTTCTAATTGATTGGTGTGACCACCTTTAACTTGAACTGTAAAATACCTTAACATAATTTTCTTGTCACATCACAGGTTGAGATGCACTTGCTGGGCTACACTTTAAATGTTGTGATTCAAGTGATTCGGCCTAGTCAGGTCGAGAAAGAAGATTTCATTGCTTACTATCCAAGCCTTGAGGATGCCCCTAATCTGGCTTCTTCTGTTACACTCATTGCAGAAGATGATCGCCATTACAACATAATCTTGTAGTTAGCTTCTTTTAAACCCATCGGTTAAGAGAACTTTTAAAATTCATCCTTTTACAACTAGAGCTATTTCATTGTTTATTCCAATTAACTTCTTAGTAATTGATTATAACAAAGTAATGCTCTATTTTATTTATTAGAAAATAATATTTACATATAAATTATCAAACATTTTAGCCTATTTACATGACCATCAAGGATTAAAATTATTTAGAGATAAAGAAAGAAAAAAGTAACGTTGGCAGAGAAATATCCAGAACAACATATCTGATATCCATAGTTTTTATAGGCAAATTTCAGCAGAAGTCATGTTTATAAACAAATTTTTAAGAAAATTTATAGAAGGACATAAAAAGTTATTTCCTAGTCATTTAGTAACCATAAAACCATTCTGTAGTCAGGCGGTAGTTGAACGGCCACTCCCTGGTGTATATCGATTCACAGTTTTAAAGCAACACATGAAGTAAGGATAGAACCTTGATCAGTGACTGGAATTTCTTGTTAAAGTTTTATATTTTATTCATTAGTTTATCAAAAGCAAAGAGAACTCAAACAGAACATTTTTGAGAAACTTCTCTTTCACTACTTAGTATTGTACCAACAGTTTTTGTGCCTTGCATTTACTTTTTATTAATTCTTGCAATGTTCTATTTAAAGCCAAAATGACGGTGTTGAAATGTACATAAAAACATATTTTGTTGTTTATTTAAACTTAGTTCCTGTTAAAAGCCCCAGGGCAAAAGTATGCCGGTTTATTGTCGGTGAAATTTACTAAAACCCATTACAGGTAGTTTGTTTTAAAGTACTTATTAAATCTTGTTAAGTGCTTTCTTATAAAAAAACCACTCATTTATACTAGTAGACCCTGATATAAAGAAATAACATGTGACAAACACTGGAAATAAATTTTAAAATAGAATAACCCTGTTGTCAAACCAGCAATATTACTCATATAGGAAAATATCTATTTATTCAAGACAATGTATTTAAGCTTAAATGAAAATAAAGACAAAAAGGTAAAAATAGCTTGCCATATATCGTGAAGACGTTGTTGGTTAAAGTTTTTTGTTATATAGATACTGATGAAATACTGAAAATTATATCAAACAAGCACGAAACAAATTGAACAAACAAAGCCGTAGGAGAGAAACCCGGTCGCTAAAACTCGTAAACTGCGACGGCATCAGCTCGAAATCAAATGCTGATTTTCGCTGTTTCCTCGACGATCTTAAGCCCGTCTTTAGACTTGGTTGTAAATTGACCAACATACAGCTTTTTGCCATCAGATCACGTGGTCTACCGAGAGGGCAGAATAACGTTCGGCGGAGGTGTTTTCACTGACTGCAGTCAAGGATATTAACCCCAGTTCTCCTTGAACTGATTATGGCATCAACTGTGAAATTGTTTGGGCTTCTTTGTAGCTACCCTGCCAAAAAAATCTACTCTCGTCGTTTTATCGTTCCCTACATGTAAGCCTTGAAACAGCTATACAGATTATTGACTCTGAACGTGTTTTTAGACCAATCCCCAGTATACCCCAGTATTTAAATAGATTTGTAGGTATTATGTAAAGTCCTGAAGAGACCACGTGGGTAAATAAAGTATATTAATTACCCACAAGTCATTATTGGTGGAGACTTAAACCTCCCCGGTATAAACTGGTAGAATAAAGAAATCACTAGATACAGCGATAACGAAAGCGTTGATCGACTGTGTAGAACAAAACAATTTATTACAGCTTACGCCCAAACGAGACCCACACCCAAGTCCTAGCTATGACCACAATGCTGTATTTTTCGAACTTACTGTTAAGCCCAAAGTTTTCCAAAAACCTGCTTGTTTTACAAATTTATAGCTGTAGCTCCAAGGTCAAACAACAAGCATATAACTCCTTAGTTAGACCACCAGTTGAGTATGTCACACCTGCCTGGGCCACCTACGAGAATCAACACGTCGCATGTATCGAGGCGGTGCAACCGGTGCCCCCTGAGGTTCGTTAATGGGGCCTATTCGAGATACCCCCTACAAGTACAAAGTCCGCCACATTGTCACGAACACCAATGCTTACAAGTACTCCTTCTTCCTTCGCATAATACCTTTATAGAACAATCTACGGCAGCAGCCCTGAGGCCTTCCAAACATATGCCCTGGCTACCACTAAAGCTATCTGCCGTCTGAACTAAGTGAACCATCGAACCTTGTTTTATTATTAGTATTGTAATATGCACGAACGGAATTAGTTAAAACTTTCCTTAGTTTTATTCCTCTTATAATTTTTTGCAATTTTTGTTTGTTATTTAGTGAAAAAATGTACGTATCGTATCAGTTTGATAATTGTAACCGTGTAATATAATTTCAACTATTTTTTTTATCGATACTGTCTTAGCATCCTGTATAGTTGTAAGACAACAAGGATTAAATATAAGTAAGTAATATCTTCATCGTGTGCAGTGAAGATACTGTTTTCTTTTTTCACGTGTGAGATGTTTTTGTTGTCATGGTTACAATCATGAGAGAGCTTCCCGATCAATGCGCTGTTTTATCAGTGTCTAAAAAATCACTCGCGAGAGATAGTCTCAGCACTTTGTATCCCCGCGCGGCAGAAAATATCGTCTATTTATTCCAAAACTGTTATCAACAACTTCGAATCCTGGATGTTTTCTGTGCTAAGAAAGTAAGTTTGATAGTTTTGGAGATTTCTGGTTTTCACGTTTTTTAGAAAGAC
>JANVCF010216043.1:0-17561 GCA_025388745.1 Hydrozoanthus gracilis
CAAATGTGTGAAAGGAAATATCAGCAGGCTTCAAGTACTCCGGAAACCAAAGTAAATATTGCAATTTCAAGGCAAAAGTTATTATTCTCCATAACTCGAAAACCAAAGCTCGTTCTCCGAACTTTTTTTTACAGTTACTTAAATAAATATCTAAAGAATACGTTTGGTCAATAAAAAAAAATTGAAGTTTTTTCATCATAAAACCATTCTGATACCTTAAGTAATGGTCCATGTAAGATAAGAGAACCTCCCATTGTTCTACAGCATTTTGCTTTTTTACAATTAGTCATGAGTCATTAATTTGCATGAGTTAGACAAAGACTGTAGTGCAAATCAAGTCTAATTACTGTTTAGTTTTAAACGATCTTGAGTCTCAAGTCCATTCGGATTAGGAGTATGAATTTGCCTCTGATAGTGTTACAGCTATCACCATTTGTTTATTATTTATAAGAGGAGATTTTTTGGAAGAATTAGAACTAACATTGGTACTACAATAATACTGATAATCTTAATTTTTTTTAAAATCCTGTACCTTGGTCTCTCCAGCTGAGCTTTAACCCATGATAGCTGTATGGCTTGAATTGAGAAAAATGGAAGATGCTCTATCATAAATTAAAGAAACAACTGTAAGCATTGATTTCAGAAAAACTGAAGGCAGCATGATTTTAAGTATGCTTTAGTTTTTACCATACTGCACACTAATGGATCTTTAGTACAAAATTACACTGACAGTATGAAATAATGTGAGTGACCTCATGTTTTTTTAACCAATAATATTGTTTTAACAATACAGGAGCTCTGCAAAGGCCACTATTGGATACAGTTATGATGACAGTGTCACTCCTCTTGCTGATGACAGTGATGATGGTAGTGATAGTGATATTGATTCTGATGATCTTCTCAGTGATATTGGTAAGCACAGATTTTCGAATAGACGGGGGCATCATTGAATTAGAGAATGCCTAACTGTAAAAGACTTTATACAGATTTAAACCACTGGTTTGGTGGAAAAAGTCTCCCAAATGTTAAAGAAAACTTGATCAGCAACACCTGATATCTGCTCAGCAATGACTGTCTAAAATAAGGCAGAAGAGGTCCCTCAATTCATTTTGGTCTTTCATATTTTGCTTGTAAGGCCAAAGACAAAGCCCCCCCACCCCTCCCCCCCTTTTTTGTTTCTCATTTTGTTCCCTACTATGCCTTGTTACCCTCTATCAAGTAACTTGTAAAACAAACATAGGGATGGACAGTGGTCTGTGATCGAAGCCCTTATTCCCTTCTTAAGTTCTAACTATCAGAAAAAACCTGTAGTTTTGGTTTCTTCACTGCTTACAAGATTTAAACAAGGAGCAGCACTGTAAAAGATAGCCTCTTTCCGGAGTCCTTATCTGACACCTTCCAAAATTCAAGTTTTTGACCAAGTGGCTGGCCAATCATCTTCACTCAGAGCAATAGTAACAATTGAAAGCAATTCGTCTGCTAAATTTTGAATATTCGTAATAATTTCTTATAATATACAGTAGTGGTAGAAAGAAATGCAATTGGAGTTCGTTTCATTTCATTCTTCATTTTATAAGAAATTTTGTACCTTTTTCAGCAAAGTTTTCAAACCTCCTATAAATTTTTGCTCATTTAGCATGATGCATGCTTTGTTGAAACTTTGCATGTTGTGAGCACTTGTATTTCATTCAACCATTACTGCAACATTATTTTGTGTTTTTTGATAATCTCCTTCTATTTGAAACAGAAAGCAAGAACCTATGATTCTGTAGTAATTAGTTACTAGCCTGTTCAGATGGTGCATCAAACAATTTTACACAATGAATAATTCACTTATTTCATTTCATGTCTCTTTGGAGTTTGAGTGACAAATGGAGGTGACAAGTGCCTGATACAGGTCCTTCTATAGTGCAGGCCTTGTTCAAATAGTTAAAAACACAACAAGGCCTCTCTTCCCACAAGTAGTAAGTTCCTCCCATTAGAAAATGTAATAAATTCAATTATTGATTATTAAATTTTTGATATTGAAAATAAATTTGTTGTCATTCAATTTTTTGCAGATGTTACAGTTGATGTTGATGAACTGACCAAAGCTCAGGTGTGGTGGCTGCCTTATATATTGATTGAGTTCTTCAGTGAATTAGAGTGAAATGGTTTTTTTTTTGGCAGCTCTCATATAAAATTAGCTCAGCATCTTAGTTTTCACTTGGAATTTAGTGAGTTTAGGAAAAAAGCCAGATTTGTTATTGAATAAAATATGTGGATGGGGAGATGAAAAAACAATTGTTTTCAAATATTGCTTACACTGACAATAAACTTAACTTAGTTCGAAAGGGTTTTTGTATGAAAAACTGTTTAAAGTATTGTGAAATTTAGTTTTTATCTCTATGGATTCTCTATTGACTCTTTTTATATGCATTTGTATGACAAACAGTTTAATTTACAACTCGGATGTAAGTTATTCATTATATTTAAAAGAAGGACTGAGTAAATAGTTAGTTCGACGTTTTGACCGCATTCTCCGCATTCGTTATCTTGAAGAGATTTATGCACAGGACAATAACTACCAGCTGTGACGATTTTTGTACTTTGTTTAACTTGTTATGACAGGTTGAAAAGCTAGACACATTATCAATGCATTATGGGGTAGGCCCCTCGAAGTTTTGCAGGTACTGTATATTGAAACCGTACATAAATTGTGTAAAGTTTTTAGTGGTTTCTGAGCTCATGTTTACTTTGGAAAGAAGGAAATTCAAAATAATTGGAATGTGAAGCCTCATTATTGGCTAAACCCTGTTTGTGCATAACATTCCATTTACATTGCCTTTTTGAAGTAGCTAAGATCAGATTGGCTTTAAGTTTAAATTGTATTGTAATGCAAGTTTAAACAATTATCAGTTGTAATCAGATATTTGAGACAGCTCACAACAGGTTTGTGAAAAAATTGCAAAAACACTTTAGATTCAGGAATTTGTCTTGCCTTGCAGTGTCAGGTGTGTCAATTACAGAGAGCAGGGCAGTGCTGATGGGAATGGCTGAAAAAATCTTATTGCAACCATATTACACTACTTTCTAAAGTGGGATATAATTTGAAACCTGGTTAAGAGCTGAAAAACAATTTGTGTATAATCACCTCCCCCCCCCCCCCTTCAACCTCCTAGCCTAAAACAAACCGTTACAGCAGCTGAAGACACCACCAAGAAAAATTTTACTTTCTACTCTCTATACTTTTATTTGATACAAATTTTGTAGGAACCTAAAAGCAGACAAGGATGAGGCAGAATTTCAAAGACAAGTGAAACAGGAGGAAGAGGAACGAGCCCTTATAACTGTATGTCTGAGCGACTCTTTACACTAGCTACAACTAAAAATTTCTGTCATAACAGTTAGGTGTTGCAGTTCTTTAGTGTGGGCCATAAAGAATCTCATCTCGTTTCGTTGTATTGTAGGGCCGCAAGTCAAGGAAAGAAAGGCGGTCTTTGCGCGAGAGGCAGAGACAAAAGTTTGTTGACTCACCGCCAAGGTATATATAGTATGTTTAAATTCAAGGGTAGAGAAGGAATGCCAAGGTATATTTATAGTATGCATGTTTGGTAGAGAAGGGTTAACTTTATTTACACATCACCTTTCAAGAACGTTTGTAGTTTACTCGGAACGTGTTAATGAAACATTGCGAGAACCGTTTACGTAGCTCGCTTAAAGATTGCAAAAAACAACTGCTTGTAAATGCGTTAGAGGATTGCTGTTGTATCATTCATTTCTCTTTTGAGATGTAGTCCTTTGCTTGATATTTACAGCGGGGGTGTTTTTGGGGGGTACCCTCTGCGTGCAAGATTAACTTTTGGTTTATGTTTCATTTTAGCTATGCCAGACGAAACAGTCCAACTTACGAACCTTACCGAAAGTAAGTTGCACAATTAAAAGCTCTCTTCATAACAATAACATTTGTTTATTTGCCACATTCAAAAGTAACATATAGTAAGAATAGGCGATCTTTGCATTTGTGTATGTGGGTGTGTTTGCACCTTTTCGCTTTCCTCATTTGTTATTTTTGTTTTTGTTTTTATTAGTATAGGTAAATCGCACGGGGCCGAGTAAATTTAAGGATTAATTTGACGATTCTTCTCAACTTTTTCCGAAATTGCTTTTGGAAAAAATTGAAGACACAAGGGATATTAATCCTAATTTTACGAGGAACCAGGCGATTACGTGTTTATAGCACCGAGGGTAAAATTCTTCATTTTCCGCGGAATCCCACGAGAAAGCGTTGCATGACTTCATTCAGTTATCTCAAGTTTTTTCGAAAGTTACTGGAGATATATAGTAAAACCCTTTGCGCTATATGAAATCATTCAGAAATCTTCGAAAGAGTTTTGAAATCGTTTCCATGGCATCTTCGGAGGCATTCGGAAACTTTTGGAAATTTTCGGAAAATACTTCTAAGTCAATTAATTTTTGGAAAATCTTCGGAAATTTTCGGAAGTATACCGGCGACCAATCAGCGCTAAGTAATTTTGCCCTGAACTGATTAAGAAAAAACGATCCCGCTGTTTTCCAATCAAATCGAAGTAATTTTGCCCTGTACGCTACCAGAGAACTAACACCATCTGTGAACAAACAGTGCGACTCTGTTTGTGCAATATTCTTTACGTAGAAAAAAAATACTTATTTTATGTGCTCTTGTTGTTTTGTTGTTTGAACCTTCGTATACAGTAGCTTTTATTGTTTCATTGTTTTGGAATTCAAGCATATTTTAGCCGCCCGATATTCAAGTTCTAATTAGTGAGATTTTTTACCCACTCGAAAATGACCTCGAAGAGGCCGAAACGTCGTTACTTTTATTTCGTTTTCATTCTTAACAAAGTTTTTCAATTTTCTTTTTTTCGAAACAGGTCTGCTTCCCGATCCAGATCCCGCTCATCATCTCGTTCCAGGACCCCAGAGGGCACCGGTGTGGTGGAGTTCATCACAGAGTTTGCAGGAGCTCCGGAGCAGTCAGATGATGGTGAAAAACATTCCCATACGTCCTCCCCCCGGTCGGTCTTTTGTCACTTGTTACTTGCTCAGTCCTCCCTCCTGTCCATCAGTTTTAAAAATTTCTCAGTTTACGAAAAACCAGGGCAGTTTTCATTGACTGTTTATTGATTCGTTTTTCGTGACCTGTAAGTTTGACAACATCTCACCTGAAAGACTAACATAATAAATAAACTTATAAATAGCTTAATTTCTGAAAAATGGAAAATCTTGGTGCAGGCTGTGTTGTAAGAATGGCCTACTGTAGTCTTGCTTTACGAAATTGATGCATCAGTGAGATATGCTTCCATTTTTTTTTTTTTGAAATGTTGAGATTTCGTTCCAAACTCTCAGATTTATGGTCTATGAGGCTAAAAGAAACCAATTAAGAGTAAGATATGTGAAACTTGTGATAGACTCGCGCAGACTGCTTTCGAAGAAACGCCTGTTTGAACTTTGCACATACATTAACCGAAGTCTGCTTTTTTTTGAATGAGTTGAGTGAGATCTTAGCCTTCGTGTCTTGTACGACAAAATAAATCCTAAATTGAGGAACCAAATGTTTTCTGGTACAGAAAAGAAAAGTACAGTGCAGTTCGGCTAGCTGCATGGTTTAGTTCAGATTGGCACTGTACGGTTACAAGCATAGCAAAACTCAAGATATACTAATAAAGAATAGTTGTAAAAGATTTGATGTTTGTTTTCATCCGTGCCGTTAAGGCTTATGTGGATTATTTTATAACTTACAAAGATTAACTCCGCAACTATATCAAGCTTCAAGACCATTTTAGACGAATTTAGTGTAGTAATTTCGAATTTGCTTCCTTATGAAGTTAGAGTTAACTTGTAACAATTACAGTGAATTTGTTAATTAAACAATAAATGACGTGTAAACTTTTTAGTTTTCATTCGTCCTACTATAACAGTATTGTTTTTTAGTTTTCATAGACGTTTTTGTAAAATTTTGATGTTGTGCGTTTTGAATTATCGTTTGAAAAAAATACTTGTTAGGTAAGAGAGTAGTTAGCATAAACAAATGCCATTGTTAAAGTTATTGTTGTGCGTGGAAAAGTCGAACTTTGCTCTAACTTGACCTCGTTTCTTTTCTTTCCATGTGTGCCTGTTTACTGTTCCTGTACTGCTGCTGGTTTTGTTTCTCGTGACGACTGGATGGTTGGAACACGCCATTCTGCCGCTTTACAACATGTATGTACCATAACTGATTTCAATTTGTTTTTTAATGAAAATACTGACCTTGTTGGCATTCTGTAATTAAAAACTATAGAAAGGCAAAACGTTCGGAGGAACGTGACAGAGATCGAGGAAGAAGACGATCATACACCAGTGATCGTCGCAGACGTAGAAGTAGGTCACGCAATCGTAGCAGCTCAAGCGATCGTAGTAGATCACGTAATCGTAGCAGGTCACGCAATCGCAGCAGGTCACGCAATCGTAGCAGGTCACGCAATCGAAGCAGATCACAAGATCGGGATCGGCGGCGCTCGCGAGGTTACAGCAGAGATCGGGACAGAAGACGTGACAGGAATAGACACCGTAGTCGAAGTCGTAGCCGTAGCCACGAACGTGAACGTCGTTACGATCGTGACAGAGAGCGTGACTCCCATCGTGATGGTAGCAAAGCTGATAAAGAAAAAGAATCCCTTTCATCTAGTACAGCCGCCAAAGCTACAGTTAAATTATATGGGTAAGATTTGATGGTTTTCAAACAGTTGATTTCCTGTTGGTTTTTTCTCTACTGATCTATCGTATACTATGACAAAATAATGTTGAACGAAATCCCATTTCTTGGTTAATTATGTTTCTGTATTTCTTCTGTAGTCTATTAAAAGATAAAACACCAAAAAAGCCGCTTGCTTCCAAAGACAAGGTAAACCCGTCACTTGTTTAAAAAATTAAGTTAAGTTTCAAGAAAAAATAACTGCTGTTATCTTTGGTTGTTTTGGTTAATTATGATCGTCTGGTAAGCTAGAGTTAATTCGAGTACTCTCGAGAGGGGCAGAGCAAGCACACCTAGCCACTTTCGCCGGCTCTGCGTTTGTCTTTGTTGTTATCATCTTGATGTGTTTCTATGCTGATTTCGTTGGCGTTAAGATATATTTTCCGTCTGCACTTGAAACTGTTGGTTACTTAGCTTATTTCTAAGTAACTTGCACTTTACCTTTGTAAAATTGCAATACCTCAAGATTGCCTCCTTTTTACTATAACCTCTACCACTACTACTAGTACTTAAAAAATATAGTTGTTGTTGTTTTATCCGAGTACTTGCTGCAGCTGACGTCTTTCTTTGTACGGATCTTTCCTGGCCAAGTATCATAATTATAGTAAGGTCAAGATGTGGCTCATAGATGGTTGTTATATTACGAAGTATAAATTAAGATTTCTCTGTCACTGGTTTACCACAGGGATGATGGTAGTATTAAAGAAGGACATTTTGCTGGTCATTGCAGCGGAACAAACGCTAATGAACCCCTTAATGTCTAATAACCAGTATGTTCCTGTTCTAGGACAAGATGACTGCACAGGAGAAGATGAAAAGAAGAATGCAAATGATGCTTAATAAGCAGTGTAAGTGCTTTGCATTTTTGTTGTTGTTATCATTGCCTTTTGTTATTGTTTGTGATACACAGACTCACACAATTGGTCCGTTTCAGTAAAAAGTGATAAGAAGGAAGAAAAGAAGAGAAAAGAAGTGAAAGAACAAGAACGACTAGTAAGTAGTTTGTATTGGTTAGAACTGTTGCCACTTTTAGAGCCTACAGACTTTGAGTTCAACCAGCGACGTCGTATCTGAGGTGGGTCCGAGGGAGTCTGCTGGAGGGGATGACCCATCCCCTTACCGCCGTCTGATTAGTTCAGTTGGTAAGGCGCCAGTCTGTAGCGCACGAGGTTCGGGTTCTATTCCCGGTGCCAGACCTTCACTCAGGGTCTTTAAATGATTGAGAAGAAGGTGCAGCCTTTGCTATGATTTCTACAAGCGGGTCTTAGACCTTCGTGTCCTCTCGGATAAGGACTTTGATTCATAGGTACCGGTTGGCTGACCTCGAAAGGAACCTCCCGTCCTATTGCCTGTTCTGCCGTTTACTCCTCGAGTGAAAGTGTCATAACAAAACAACCAAGACTAAACACGGGGTTTGTACAGGCCCAGGAAACCCTGGAAAACCCCGGAAAATTTTGGAAGCCCTGGAAACCCTGGAAAATTTTGGAAGCCTTGGAAACCCTGGAAAATTTTGGAAGCCCTGGAAACCCTGGAAAATTTTGGAAGCCCTGGAATACCCTGGAAAATTTTGGAAGCCCTGGAATACCCTGGAACATTTTGGAAGCCCTGGAATACCCTGGAAAATTTTTTTTATCAAGCCCTGGAAAATTTCAGTTGTTCAATAGAAAAACTTAATTCGCTAAATGATCCTTTTTTTTCGTTTCAATTAAGTAATGGTCCGCCTAACCTTTCTGCATTCCATTGCCGTTGACCTCCCTAGTTCTTACACGGACAATTACTTAAAACTTATGAATTTAGAATTAATTTTACATGTCGTTATTACATTGAGTTCCATGAATATGATCTTTACGACATTACCTACTAAAGCGTTGTTTGAACAGGTGATTCGGAACGTTTTTAATTTCATTCTGGATTTAAAGAGCCCTAGAAAAGCCCTGAAAAGCAAGAAAACAGTACTGGAAAACCCTGGGTTTTTGAAATTCATAAGGTGTACGAACCTTGGAAACAAAAAATATAATAAGCCTTTTCCAGCTGACAATTTCAGCAAATACAGTATGAACGAAAGGCCGAGTTTGTGCATCTGTATTCAGATAACTGGTAGCAAGAACTTTAAAAGTTAGTAGTTATATTATGGCAACTTTCATGCTATCATCAGACTAATAATAATTACAGAGTTGGTGAAATATATACAGTAGTTACAATAATATATGCAGAGTGAACAAAAAATGAACAAAAAGAAAAACTAGAGCTAATTAAACAAAGCGAGTTCGCGGCTAGCCTTCAGCCCGAGATTTAAAGAGGGCTTCTGGCGCTTAATATGGAAAGCTTCTTTATAGAGAAGAACATTCCAATTATTGTCCTGGTCTAGAACAATGGTGTTGTTTCTAACTAGATTAGTGAAGTATATTCTTTCGTCCTCTTTGTTCGAACTTTTACAATGGTTGTTGTTATTATAAATAGCAGGAAAGTTTGAAATAGATCTAATGAATTCTAAATTTTCACTGGTAGTTGTTGGTAAACTGCACTATCTTTATCTAACGCATGTTCTTTTGTGCGGATGAACAAATTTCTATCAGTTTTACCAACATACGAGGCGTGACAAGCAGGACAAGTGATTTTGTATACAACACTAGATTTAGACACAAGCGGAATTTTGTCCTTTGTGTTAGTAAAGAAGGATAACTTTGTGGAAGGCTTGCTTACTCTAATATCATTGTTTACATTAGGATTTAGTTGTCTTCGCAATTTATGTTTGAACCTCTTAATAAGTCGTTGTGTTATTGTACCAATGTGCGGGACGGTTAGCCAAACTACAGTACGGTCTTTGTTCTGTTGGTCGTTGGGAACGCTTTTGGCATTGAGCCTATTGGTAAATTGCGAAATCTGGGAACTAGCGATGCGCTTAGGAAAACAACTTGATGCGAAAACATTCTTAAACAAAAACCGCGACTCCGGGAGGTTTGGTTTTCTAAAGCGATCTGTCATTGGTTGTTTTTCATTGTTACGATTCAGCCGATCCGCTTTCGTTTTAGGTGTCACTTATTTGATAGACTAGGTCCTGGATTTGCTTGAAAAGGTTCTGAAAAGGCCTGGAAAAGTCCTTGAATTTTACATCCAGTAAATAGTGGCAACCCTGGTTTATGCAATCAAACTACTTGTGCTTTTACTGGGCTAATATGGGCTGAAAGACACATGGTTGGTCAAGAGATACATATGTGATTGACTGAAAGACAACTGAGTTGCGGCTGCTGCATCCTGGATGATCGACTCTAGATCGTAGAAATGGCACAAAACTGAATAGTTTAATGGCGTTATTAAGATTTACTCATTTTAATCCTTGTGCTTACATTTACGATGTAATCTTAAACCGTTTGACCTCCAGGATCGTGAAGAGGATCTTCGTGAGATGCAACGGAAATGGAGAGACAGGTGAGAGTGCCAGGACTGTGTGTGTTGTTATAGTAATTATTGGTTTCGTGACCACCGTATTCCTACTAGGATCACTCTTAGCTACTTTTTCTTTCAGCTTGTAGTCGTGATACTATGCATTAATCAAACTAAGTAAAGAGATTGTCATAATAGGAAAATCGAACTTGCAATTTTAAACAACGCTCGCTCTGATAAGTCAAAAGCGAATGTTTTATCAGCGTATAAAACCAAAAAGTGTGTTTTATTGTTTTTTTGGCACATTATCTCATGTCAACATTTCTGTGAAAGATTGCAGAAAAAAAGACATTTCCGATGAAGAAATATGCGATTCAGTTCTCTGCGCAGTAGCAGTAAGTTTTGAAGACGTGGCTCATAAAGAAGAAGAAACAGTGGAGGAGGCGCGTTTCGTTGAGCTATATCGTTTTCTCGCTCTGTGTGTTTTGCTGTTTCTACTCGCGGCGTGTAGAATCTGTATTGTTAAGCAATCGAAGAAACCTAAGCCACGCTTTAGACCGTGATGAGATGCTGCAGGCATTTTAGAATACTCGAAAAATACGTTTTCCTCTTGTTCTTGAACACCAGTCGCGTTTTATCATTTTAAAGCGGGACTATAATCGAAGTCGTGTTGTTGTAGACTTGTTAATGCTGTTGACTCGGTGTTGTTGTTGACTCGGTGTTGTTGTTGACGTAGTGTTGTTGTTGACATCCTGTCGTTGTTGGTTGGAACTCTGCAGGGAAAGAGACGAGTATGAACGCAGTCGCTACCGGTCACGTAGTCCCGACGGTAAGTCATCAACGCAATTTCACTATCGGCCGAGAGGTCATGCAAGTGATGATAGTATAATGATAGAATTAATTAACAATATATTGTTATCATGGTAATCGTGATACTGATCCCACTATACAGTGGTGGAAGACATTATATGTCTTTTGAGTGGCTCTTCATTTAGGTTTCATCTTCAAGCACAGTTTGGCCTCGTACTATTTTTTTTATGATGACGACTAAATGATGTATTGGTAAACCATTACACTTAAACTGCAAATTTTGCAACCTGGTTGTTTCCTTTTCCCAAGGGATAGTATCGTTACTCCCTTACCCCCTCCCCTTGTAACATTCAAAATCGAAGTCTTTAGTTTCATCGAAACCAGTTTTAAGTTTAGATTACCCAGTTAACCACAGCTCCTCCCGTTGACGTAGTTTTTGTATGAATCTGTTCAAAGGTTCGGGGACCAGGAGCAGCCGCAGGAGAAGTCGATCTCGTTCCCCAGGACCCAGGTGTGTACCATACTAGGCCTCTGTAGCTGTTGCTGAGAATTGAATGGCCATGCGGCCATCTTTCCATCTATATTGACTTTACTTCACCTCACTCGAGTCCTCACATGACTTCGCTTTACTTTGCTTGACTTAACTTTCTTTTACTTTAATTTGTTTCATTTTACTTGCTTTTCTTCTCTTTTTCTTCGCTTTATTTGACTTCACTTTGTTTTATTTTACTTTCGTTTTGAATTTACTTAACCTCGCTTCACTTCTCATGTTCCTAGCCTCGCAGCAGACCCTGAATATTATTACAGACTATTTCTTGACCCAATAAAATGAATAAACCAATTGAATGTAATCATTTCAGGCACAAGAGAAGCCGCTCTCGTTCGAAATCACCAAGTCCGGTAGAAGGTTTGTAGTTAACTCTTGGGGGCAAGTGATGATTCGCGTTTGATGAGTTATAGCCCTTAATTTGCCAAGTCATTGTTAATATGATTTAAAGTCCCTATCAAGCTTATTTTTTTTACTTTTTTAATTACAACTGTTGTCTTCTGTGAACTCAAAATTAAAAAAAAAAAAAAAGAAAATTTCCACGTCTAAGTATGCTTTTTAATCACAAAAAGATCGGAATGTAAATTTTGACCGAGCAGGCCGGGGACTGGTAAACTGCGACGTAGCAGCAGTGGGTTACGTGGTTTTTGTTTAGAATTATTCATTTCTGTTAGAAAATGTCATAGAACTTTTATTTCAAACATTGTCAAGGGAATAAATAACTGATTAGAATTATAACAATGTGTCTATTGTTGCTAGAATTGAATTTTCGAGATAAAAAAGACTGTCTCTGCTTCATGCCTCGTGCTACGTCATCATTGCACGCTTCAAGTCTAAAAAATGTAACTGGAACGGCGTGAGAAGGTTTTATTATCGAGAACTACTATTATTAAAGGTTCTACTTTTTATCTGGAACTTAAAAAAATAAGCTTGAAGGGACTTTAAATGAAAGATCCTAGACTTGCGTTCTAACTCAGTTTTACAAATGTTAGTATTTAGAAAGGGACAAACTACTCCAGTTTCCTCTCCAAGCAGGGATCTATCTCGTAGAGGAAGGACTTGTCTAATGTGTTAACCACAAATTAGGGTGGGGGGAGAGGGATTTGTTTTGAGGGGGTATGTTTTGTTTGGACGTTTTTTGACTCAAGGAGTCACGGGAGAACAGACAAAAGGACTCGAGGTCCCCTTCGAGGTCTGCCACCCGGGACCTACGGTTTAACGTCCTTATCCGAGAAGACGCGAAGGTCTGACCGTTTGCAGGTGTTAGAGCAAAATTAAGGTAGCACCTTGAAGTCTTAAGTTACAGGGAAGCTAAGTTATTGTATATTGCCACACATGTAATAACAGTTTTGTTATTATCTAGTACCTATTGTGGATATTGACGCTCATTCACGTGGAGAAGAAGTGGTCCATTATTATTATCAGTAGAAGATACATAACGGTAACACGGCAAGGAGCATTTCTTGTAATATCGACCCTTTCAGCCCCAAGTACATTATGATATATAGTGCCAAATTACATTTTTTGTAAAAACTGTTGTCTCAGGAAGTTTAAGATAGGCTGATGTTAGCCTTAGCGGAGGAACTGTTTACGAAGATTCTGCTTTTGTAGGATAAATAGCTGATCTCTTGTCAATTGTCTTGAACAAATTGAAATATTTGAACTAAAAAGGAAAACCAATACGACGTTTATAAAGTATATTTTGTACAATAAGAAAATCTATATTATCAGTAATCCAGTCGGGAAAATCATCAGTGTCAGGTGACAGGCGGCTCCTTAGCGCCCCTCCCCCATCCTAAAACTCTGTCCCATGAAGAGGATGGGGAATCCGACCAAAAGGGGGATCTCAGGCACGGGTTTTCGACAACACTTTTTGGTAGTTTTCTTTGAGTTTGACTTTTGGTAGTTTTCTTTGAGTTCTCTTTCCTTTTGATTTCTCAAACTTCTTCAGTGATGTAAGAAGGTAAACGTTGATGTTGATAAATAAACTGGTGCTGAAAGGGTTGATACGTTTGTTTATCGTCCAAAGCGATCCACGAAGAGGATTATGGGATTCTTGTCTCATTACTGCTGATTAAGCGAAATATTTGCAGAAATACAGATTCAAAGGAGTGTATATAAACAGTATACAACGACTTTTTTTTGAAACTTTTGACTCTTTAAAACATGCCTTTACAAAATATTCGCCTGTAACATGTTAGCACTCTTTGAAGGCCTTTTTTGAAGTAATCAAAACAGTGGTTCATATTAAATACAGACATCTTTTGTCAGCAAATAAATAATAGACAGTCGTAGCTCTTTTGTCAATTTCCTTATAGTTCTCGATACATCCATATTCAATTCCATTTTACCCGTCTGACAATGCAAAGTTACACATTTGACACACGCATGGTTGATTTGTTTCACGATGTTGAGCTCCGCTGATATTTTTCAAATGTGTGATTATCAATCTTGAGCTCCATCAGTACGAGTAAGTTTTCAAAGTTTCAGAAGTATTTTAAGAACCCTTAATCTTCCGTAAACTCTTGGTTTGTTTAGATCGAAAGAGGAAGTTAGCAGATTCTGTTTGGTAATGGTGCGTAATTCACATCTGTACCACACCTAATATGGAAATCGCAACAACTGGACTTTGCTTCATTGGCTGGGGGAGGGGTCGAGGGCTACCATTCACGGAGGCAATTTTTGGTTGATTCAGAAATAGGAATATGTCGTATATGTGCGATCGCTGTTCCACTCCTAAAGACGAAGTAAATGTTGGTAACCTTGACTTGAACCTTTTCCCTGGCGGACACGATAATTCCCGTAATACAGACTATATCGAGTCTAACATCGGCCGAGATGGTCATGAGTGATAATTGCCTCAGGACCCATTGCCATCACGAACCCATTGGTTTAAAAACCCACAAAAGGGCGTTTCCCCATTAATATTTTTAACCGTTTCTGCTTCGAAAGATTCGAACGCGACGTCCATGACACTAGGGAGCTTAACAACCCGGGTCGGTAACAACCGCGACGACGGCTCTCGTGTCCGCAACTCTCGTTCCCTCTCTCTCTCTCGTCCTAGTGACTCTTTGTAAACAGAAAAAAGATTAAAGCTCCCAGCATAAAGATAAATAGCATATCGAGAAAATTCTCTAGGTCTTTCCCGTAATCGTAAGAACTCCAAAATCAAGCTGTATAAAGACGACAGCGTGCAGGCGGCCTTGCAGCTCGGTGCATTCCAACGTCCAGCTTTTGTATTCACTATTGTTCTTTGCATGTCGACGTCCTTCCCGCCTCGTTGCTTGATCTTATTTAGCAACCGATCAGGCGGCACATTAGAAATGCAGTATGAGCCTGGATTTAAAGGTTTTTCAAAATGGTAAGAAATTAAGAGCTCTTGAGCTGGTGTGTATTTCTCTCGAGACATTCTCGGATAATACTAATGCTAAATGTATAGACCCCAGGGCAGCTCTTATGTTCGGGGACTAGGTAAATTGCTTTGTTCTGTATATAAACTTTTCCTTAAACAACCATGTAGCAACAACTGCGAAATTGTATCCCGGTTTGATCAGGGCACGTGACCCAGAACCAACCAATCGCAGTGCTCGTTTTGTTGCGTGAAAGTTTAGGAATATAACAAATCTCTTTATATTTAGCAGGGTTGTAGGGGGACAAGGGGGCGCCTTTTCGAGTGTTGTTTTTCTTTGAAGAGCGGTTCTTAACCTAGGTCTTGCAGTTACACTTAGCAGTAACTTTAGGTACAATGGTAAGGAGCGAGCCCTATCCGTTTTCTCTCCGTGGGAAATTTGTTGTTCGAGTGGTTGTGACAACGCTCGTCGAAAGAATCGAAAGAGTTTAAGTTGCTGAAAAATTTGTTTTTTTTTATTTTTTCTTAAAAAAAATTGTGAAAGAGAAACGGTTAATCAGTTTTTCCTCCGAATCCAATCGAAGGAGAATAGGGGTATAATTGTATGAAGTATATAATTGGTGATTATTATGAAGCAATAATTAGCGTCTGCCGGGATCCTATACCCTCTGGATGCTGGATGCATTCCTTGTTATGGATTCCGGATGTAATTGATAAAAGTTATGTCTTCCCATTGGAAGTCGGATTCCATCGCCCAAAGGCTCTAGATGTTGGATGCCAGAGCTAAAAAGATTATGGATGCAGCTGGATACTGGGTGTACACGCATACATGGGGCGACAGTGTCGGCATAGAAACAAAGATTCGTTTATTAGAACACTCAATGTAATATCCTCTATTGATGACAACAAAATTGTAAAAACAGAGTAAAATGAAAATTTCTTTATCACTGTAGACAATGTAAAAATTATGGATTATAATGAAAATCGTTCATGGATAACAATGCAAAAATCCTTTAGTGGTAGAATTACATTCAAGTCATAAACTGAATATCAGTTATGAATATTGAATAATTAGCAGTAATAACTAATACCATTAAGTGTTCAGGTACTAACAAAATATATTTAGTATACATTTAAAAAAGCACTGTAAAAAGATTTAACTACTTTTTCACATCCAGTTGCTCTTATCCTGAAATACGACAGTACCTAATCCAAAAAGTTAAAACTTTGTGCATACATAACCATAAACTAAAGTTAGACTTGCCATATCTGTACTACCACTAGTTTCGGTATTTCGTAGTATATTATTATTTAAAAATTACACGTGAATATATAAGTATATAAGTGGACATAGATGTTATTTCATATTATACAGAGATATTGCATGGATAAAAAAAGTATATGTAAAATATTAACTTCATATATCAGTTCATCAGCTATAATACGATTAGCTGTTCCAAAAGTCGTAAAAGAGTTTCTACATGACGTTTGTTTTTATTCTTGCCATAAAGATTCTGTTCTTTCGTAATTGCTCGCTCGGTGTTTCTTGCTCTTGGTTGTAACAGATCAGCAGACAAGCTTTTAGTTTATTTCAAAGGACGCCTTTAAAGAGTTTGCTGATTATATTAATAACTCTTGTCTCTCGGATAAAGCCGGCCAGGCCTGGTCTTGGCATTTTGTGGAAGTCAGTTATATGTTTCAGCATGCAGCAGGCATTCCACCATACGAAAAACTACACACACACAAGAACTGAACACGGAGAAAAGTAGTGTGGCCTTGGAGGGTACGTTGCCACTTTCAGTTGCTTAAGATGGTACAGTTAGTGCGTTGGCACCTCCTCGGTAGTGCATGATACTTCCTGCATGGCTGGCCATACTATGGTTAGTTCTAGAATAGGCCTTATGCATGTTGACGTCAAACTAGTCGCTTTCACCCCCAAGCCTCGTATTCAAGAAATAGGTGTGAGTCTTTTGCACGTGCAAACCGTTTTCACGAAGGGATTCTTTTCATTTGTTGGCTTTTGTTGGATTTAATGTTCACGTTTTCGTGATTCGAAAACAGGCTTAGTGGTGTTTGACGTAAACATGCTTAAGGCTTATTATAGTCCAGACCCAGTCGTTAAAATGACTCACAAGCTATCTGCCGGTTACGCGTTCTCTGTTTTCAGCAAAAATGTTGCAAGTCTAGTTTCTACCATTAACCTGCTGTTGTTCCATATTTCCATTTACAAAAACAACCAGCTTGGTGAAAAAACAAACTATTATCAATTATAATGGAAATTTGCCACTTGTTTGGAGGATAGCTCATATGCCCTTTGAAAAATTGCGTTGTTGTTAATAAGAACTAACCACTAACACTGAGATTTTCAATATTCTAGTTTTGTATTCCTACTGTTTTGATATAAGAGTTTGTATTTTTTTCCCATTTGGCGTTATACAAACATACTTTTAAGAAAAACAAAAAAACGGTTGTTAAACTGATGCTCTCCTTCGGTTTTCCTTGCGAGCTGAATCGCTTTCAATAACCGTGAGGAAAAACATTAAAAACTGTAAACCACGCAATTGTTGTAAGTATAAAACCGTTTCTACGCTAAAAGGATTGCTTTGGACAAGCATGGGCGATTGAACCGGGAGTGAGAGGGGCAGTCGGGGGGGGGGGGGGGGGGGGGGGGGGGGGGGGGGGGGGGGGGGGGGGGGGGGGGGGGGGGGGGGGGGGGGGGG
>JANVCF010216154.1:0-17529 GCA_025388745.1 Hydrozoanthus gracilis
GGGTGGGGAAGGTCCGATTGACCCACCCGATGCCTTCATATATCTTTTTTGCTCCATGCCTTCTAGGGTTATTTTTTTGTGCACGTTTCTTGCCACCTGTAAAAATCTAAACTTCATTGGACCTCAGCATTTACTGTTTTTTCGTTTGTTCGTTCGTATTTCTTGAAACCTGAGTCTGAATTTCGATCACTAAGGAAACTAAAAGGAACAAGGAATTTTCGCACGTCCGTACTTGGACACCGACTAAGAAATTCTTAGCTCTGGCTGTCTTAGGTATTTTGATAAACACTGAACAATTTTATGCAGTTTCAAAAATAGCACAGAACTATAAAAATCATTTTATTCAAAAGTCCACCGAGTAACTCGACCAAGAAAATGACTTTTGTTTGTAGTTGAAGAAACTGAACCAATATATACAATATTGATTTAACACTCGTTCATATGACTGCGAGGAGCCAGATAGTTATATAAATTAAAAACCAGCTGTTACATATGACTGTCCAGTATTCAAAAACCGTATAGTTGTAACTCCATAAACTGACAGAAGAGACCTGAGCGGCTTTTGTAAATAGTGGCATTCAATCGTTTCCGGCGTCTTTGTAAAGAAAAGAAAAAAAATCGACCATGTTGATAGTATATTTAAATGTTTGGCACACGGATTAAGTTTAAAAAAATAAGCCAGAGATTTTAGAGCTCTGAGAATGTTATCTCAACTTAGCTATGCTACAATTAGTTTTAATTGACTGTTCTCTTTTTCGCTATCTGGTATGTTTAAACCATATCAGCAAAAAAATACTGTAATTCGAGTGTAAATCTGATAAACCTTTAGAACATAAATCGTGAATAAAGCCTTAAAACCTCCCTTCGTATTCTAGATATATTTACCAGTTTCATGTTGTTGTCAAGCTTTCAGGATTTTTTTGCATGCTGCGGTAAAGATTTTTCTTTTCGTAATCAGTCTGCAAAATAATTGTCGTGACTTGTGGTTTCTTTGACGAATTTGTTTCTAAAGAGAATAAAGATATTAGCTTGGACCAAGTCATGCAAATTGCTTCTATAAAACAAGACGAGAGACCAGTCTTGAAACGTTATAGGAAGTGTTTGAACATGCATCGGAGAGAGTTTTGTAACGGAAATGGTGGCTTTGTTAGCTGTTTAATGGAGAATGCAGCGTTAAAAAACACAGAGAAGCCTTGTGGAGGAACATGATATATATACGAAACGCCATGAGTGACCGACTCACAAAAATCCAGCCGATTTAGTGATTACAGTAGTTGTTGCTCAACCGATGTATTAGTGAAAATCGATGAATATATTTGAATTGTTCTCGCTCTCCTAGAAAACAGTTTATTGAAAAGGACTGGCGGACTTTAATAAATGATGTTGGATTATTTACGCAGTTGGTATAATGGCCAGTCGAAATATCGTACATGCGTCTCCGCTACTATTCTCACGTTGTAAGATCAGTCTTTGCAAGTCTTTTGACAACATATTAATAGAATAAATACATAACTGAGCACGAGGAAGGGAAAGGACGGGGGGGAGGGTTACAGAGACCAACTGCACCCTTAGTGCCCATACCATGTACCACCCTACATTCAACCAATCCACGAAACACCATTTACCTTATTTACAGTGTTCGCCGTTTACAATAATAATATTAATAACAATAGTTATATCAATAATGATAACATTGATAAAGATAATAACAATAATAAAAAAATTGATAATTTTAATGATGATGACGATGAGAAGAAAAAGAATAGTAATAACAATATTAATGACAATAATGAAAAAATTAAAGTTAAAAAACAATTAAGAAGATCCGAAGAAGCAGAAAAAAGATAAATATGACTTATGATGATCATTATTATTATTATTATTGTTATTGTTATTATTATTGTTGTTGTTCTTTTTGTTGTTATCATTATTATTATCATTATCGTTATCATTACCTCTATTACTGTTGCTATTATCATCATTTTGCTTTAGTGTTATCGTCGTTATCACAACAACCACCACCTTCATCATCATCTTTACATTTCTTGACTAGCTGTCTACAAAAGGTAGTTTTTCTTTTTGCCATGTTTTTACACGCTGATTCATTTGCTCGCAATTAACCTCAGACGGTTGAAACTTACTGTCTCGACGTTTAATAGATAACGCAATAAGGCTCTCCTGGTCAGCTCTTTATATCAACAGGCGAGATATGAGCTCAGGTAGATGTTCTTTTTGAGCCCTGTAGCATTTTTCTAAGCTTTTGAACTACAGTACTCTTTAGAGAAGCTCCTGACAAATTTTAAGGGTTGAAATCATTTCTAGGGTGCTCAGACCTAACTATAGACGCCAAGACAAGGTGAAGGAGCCGTATGGTAATCAATCATCGAATGTCTGGAAGTGGTATGGCAAAGTAAAATGTTCAAAGGCACCACAAAAAGAAACCGCAGAATTTTTGAAAGCTTGTCATTTAATTGTGATTCTCATGCAATTTGTTTAATTTGAGAAAAGCGTGCGTAAATTCAGCGAGGCGTCAATGTCACTAAACTTGAAGAAAGCAGCTGTCTGAGATTGCCAGAATGAGATAAGAGAAACAAAGATATCGCTTAATGGATAGGTTTTTTGTTTTTAGCACGTAAAAGAGCTAAAACAACACTTTACAACTTATAATTGTAAAAAACGCTGTGTTGAAAGAGTGGTGTTTATATTGAGTCAGTAGAAGCGTATAATAGATTTTGTTTTTGTATTTTATAAAGTATTGGATATCTAAACGGTTCAGATTCAGTTTCTAATGGAAGTCGGTTTTCGGTACTTGTTATGCTACTGTCTTTGTAATGTAAATGAAGGGTCACTCAAACGTCTCGAGTGCTCGCAGTTCTAAATTGCTCGCAGTGTTTTAGTTTTAAAGGACGGCTTTGTGGCTAGCAAACATGAACACGGCGCTCAAGATATTTAGCAATTAATGTTGTTTTTTTCAAAAAGCCAATACCCCCTGATGTTCACATAACGAACTAACATCTTGGAGATGAACAAGTACCCAAGTATTACGACCCAAGCAAATGAATCAGGCATAGAAATTGGGAACTTTCCCAAAACATGTTCAAAATGATAAGATTGCTGTCACTTTAGCAAAAAGTCTTTTTTCGCTTTTTCATAGTTTTGTATATTTCCAGCTGCGCAGTTTTTTTTTTACATCTTTCTGAACATTTTCATAAATTTGAATTAACACAGATGAGCTACGAAAACGTCTGATTAGTCGGCATGAAAGGCGACAGGTGTTCTTTTCATAACTATATTTTTAATATCAAGAAAATGTACCAATTTCCTTCGTTTTTGGTTTTTGGCCTGAATTTAGGAGTATCTAGTATTTTAGGTCTGTATTGATATAGTTTTGGGATTTTTGTTTTTTATTATTAGTAGTATTTTTGTGATTGATGTGTTTACCAGATACAGCAGTCGGAAGTTGCTCATTGTCGTGTTTTAATCATTTCAAAAATTCTGATTGAAAAAAGAACTATTCCGTTTGCGAAGAAATCGCTTTTTTGATTCGTAATACATAAAGCTCACATCTGGTATAGCCAGAGGCCTTATTGTTCGCTGGGAAAAAACTCGAAAGAAATGCTCTAATTACAACACCTTTAAAACAACAAGCAAATCATTTTGTCAAATTTACCGTCAAAATGCGCCATCTTTGAAGCACAAATAAACTCATAAAACATAAATCATCTGCTCCTTTGCTTAATTTGGAAACAAAATGACACGCAATTTTGTCCGCTTATTACCAAACTTTGCAAAGGAATGTGTTTGACCTTTATTCTTTTAAAATCCTTGACGAGAATTACCCTTTTCATAAACTACTAAATGCGCTAGCGCAAAAGTCTTATCAGATTTTCTGGGCGTAGTAGAAATAGCGGGCTGTCACATTTGACATTCATAATTTGTCGTTTTTCCCTACACTAAACTTGCATAAAATTTCCTCCGAAATTCAAGGCTTTTTGAGTTCTTCGCGTAGATGGCTAGGTTTCCTCTTTGTTTAGGGTACAGGTACACTGTTTTTAATCTCGTAAGGCTTGCGGAGCGCGACAGCTGTGTTCGCGATCGGCTCTCCACCAAGGAAGTTCTACGAACGCGTTAGCCTTTACGGAGTTGTGTGCATAGAGCGGGCGTCGCATGCGCTGTTTAACATAAGGAAGTCGCTTCGTGCTACGTGTTCGGGAGGAACTTGCGCTTTGCGACCATCCTTTGATTAGCGATAGGGAACAGCAACCACTAAGCTCTCTACAATATCTGTTGTGCAAGAACACAAAAATAAAGGGGTTAATGGCGCTGTTACTGTACATGAGAATATTACAAAACACGAGAGTTTCCTTAAAGTATTTATAGTTTCCTCCGCTCCCAAAGGCGTGCCACATCCACATAACGTGTGTTGGTAACATGCAGAACGCAAAGGTTATCACAGCAAAAACAAAAATTTTCATGATTCGCATGTTTCGGTGAGTGCGCGCCTTGGCATGTGGTTTTTTCCCGCGTTGATAGGAACCTGTCGCTTTCCGTATTCGCTGGATGTCTTTCCAGAGTTTCTCACTTATCTTTACGTAAGCTCCTGTAATAAAGAACAACGGCAGAAGATACTCAATTATGAATACGAGCAACGTGAACATGCGGCTGTACTCATCACTCCAAGTTTCATTACAACTGTCGTTTTGAACTTCAAGCTTAGCTATATAGGGACTCACTAGAACCACGGCAGAGGCCCATCCCAAAACAATGACCCAAAATGTTTTCTTTCTTTTGATCTTTGGCTTAAACGGTCTGATTACGGCTCTGTATCGCTCGAGACTCATGCACAGCAAAGTGTAGACTGACACTGCTACTAAAATTGTCTGTAGTGGGTAAACCATCTTACAGAGGGTTTGTCCAAAGGGCCAGCTGCGCTTGTAAATAAGGTCCACAAAATCAAACGGTATGCTAATGACGCAGGTTCCGAGATCGGTGATGGCAAGGTTGAGGATAAAGCAGTCAATCGTTCGAAGCTTAGTCCTTTTCCGAATTGCGACGCAAATTAGCGTATTCCCGATCAAACCAGCCGCTGTAATTAGAGGCAAACACGTGAGTTGAACTGTAATAAAGGCACTGAATGTTGCCTTACTGTCATTTCCTGGCGCGAAATAATTTGTCGAGTTGTTCAGGTTATTCATGGATGCATTCATTTTCATCTTGTAATGACAAGCACAGCGACAAACCTTTATCTGTTTAAAGATCAATCTTTAAATATCAAAGTTGGTAAGCTCAGGTCGATCTCAGTTCCAAACTATTTCCCGCCGAGTTTGAAGTACATCTTCAGTAAAATTTCTTTTTCTGTTTGTACAAAATCCGAACTACCTTGCAGTTAAGCTCTTGTGTCCTTTCTTCAGTTTTTCACTAAACAGAACAAGCTTATGGATTTACCCGGTTTGTGATTATATCTTGAAAGGTATTTGATCAGTTTTCGCCTCTGATTTAACCAGAACTTTGAGCAGTGCCGACGAGATTCATCCGGTACGAACGAAACTTATGTTGGGTTCTTTGGAGCTGAAAGGAGTTGAAAGTGGCAAGAAGCTGTGCGCTGAACTAACGCCTTTCATCAGGGACATTCTGGCAAATGACCAACATGTGATATTGACATCGACTTCCTCGAACATATTACCTTATTAATTCATCGTAAGTCTTGACAACAGTAATTGCCAATGCAGTGCTGTTTACATAAAAAGCAGAATGTTATTATACATGCACAATGAACAAACAGAGAAGTCGGTGGCTGTTTCTTACAAACTATGAGAGGATTTGCATGCCAGAGTTTTTAAGAAATAGAAATCCCCAGCATACTAAATACGCTAAAAGCATCCATTATTTCAGAGAGGTGATCCCCTAACGCATTGTTCAAGATACCAAAAATCTTTTTACATGCACCTTTAAGTAGCAAAAAAAAACAAAAGTTCTAACTTGGAACGCCATTAGTTGGACTGTTGTGCATGGGTGACAAACTTTTCCGGTGATACCCCTCCCACCTGTCATTTTTGGTTTAGTAACCATGATAAGAAACGGAGATAAAGAAACTGATCAAATTTTGAATGATTATGCAAAATATTGTTTTGTCTTTTGTATCTTGGATAATTTTCAAAACAGTATTCCTTGAGAACGCAACAGCCACACCGGAGAAAAGATAGAATTTTTTGTTCGTCTGCACACGTACATAGGTCCAACCAAAAATAGAAGATCAAACCTGATCAAAACAACAATAAGAACTATTTCTTTGTTCTGACGATATCACTTTTAAAGTGTTTCGTTTCTAAAACGTTTTCCTTATTTTAAAACGCAGGAGTTAGTCATAATGGAAGAGCGAGACGATAGTGCGTGCTGGCTTAGCCGTGAAGTTGTTTTCCATGCAAACTTTATAACATGTGTATTAAATATAGATAGGGTCTGTTAAGAAAACGAAGTTGAATTTGCCGCTAGAAATTTTTTTGTGTTAGAAAATCTCGAGATTAGGATGAATAAGTGTCTTGTGTGTTCCCCCGTTTTGTCGAAGAGTGGTTCGACTGGAATTAAGTGAGAAAACGTGCCGTATAACACTTTAATTTTAAAACACTTTTGTTTAAATCGCGGTTAAGTACACGATTCAGTTTTTGTTATAAGAATCAGTAAATGTGGCCGAGGCTCATTGTTCTTAATATTTTGGCGGTTTTTGAGCCTCAAATTGTTCTTATTCTATGTCTGTTTAAATCGACAAAAAACTGCGGGCCTAAGATATTGCTAAGATATTGATCCATTCATCCTTGCGGGTTTATCATGGATTGGCAACAGAATCATTTTTCCGAGACGATTTCCAGTGTAGTGATTATAATCTGTGAAGCATTTTCTTGTTGTTGCTGTGTTGTTCAGTTAAAGATCGAAGCTCTGTAAAGCTTAAAAAACTCAGCAATACAGCCCGAGCCTCAGCTTGTTCTTAAATTCTTCTTAAAGTTTGCCCAATTTAGCCTCGTTGTTCTTATATTAAAAAAAAGTGTGTCGTTGTGATCAAATTTTGTATTGTTTCGAGATTTCTCTCTTGTTCATAGGTTTGGTTCAGTATTGAAATACATATGGGAGTTTTACTCGCTGAAACTCTCAAGAAAAGGTTGAGTCAAAAAATCTTAATTACTTTTGATAGCTATTCATTTTCTTTTCCATTCGGAAGTAATATAGTGTTTTCTTGTAGAAGAACTTAATTTACGAAAATGATTTCACGAAAAGCTAAAAGTGTATGAAAAGATGAAATAATCTTTGTTTAATAACAAGAGCGAGGCAAAGCCACTACATAATAGAGTGACTTACGTCCTTTCAGAATTGAATGCTCTGTTTCTCGATCTTGGTGTTCTTTATACTTCTGTTCGTATTCACGCTTAAACTGTTTTTAAGGTTGTTTTCCATTAAGTTAACGGAAATATAGGAGACAAAGACTTTAATTGCAACGCAAATCGCATTTACAAGAGAGTTGCTGTAAATAAAAGTTAATTTATGCATGATAAACAATGCTCAACGGAATACTGCCCTTTTTTGTGATTTTTTTTGATACAAATACTTCAAAGAAACTTGTTAAGAGGAACATTTTAAATCAATCTGTAAACACAGAAGCTTTATCGCATGACGCCGACATTTGTCTGGTTGTGTTAAAAATGTTTTCGGCACATCAAAGCAAAATCTTTTTAAAAAACTACTTATCAATTCACCAATAAATTGACAAAACATAAAAAGCTTAAGATCTCTTTATCTTACGGATTGGCAGTAAGTGTTCTGGTTAAACAATATTCTTAATACTTATAAGCTTTCGTGGGTGAAAAATTCCTCTCTTTCGACCAATTTTGGGCTAGTCAAAATAATTCGGTTTCAAAAATGAGCAATTCTGTGAATTACCGCTTTTGTAAACTCAAGTAAAAACACTGTGAAAAAAAAAGATTATATTCATTACTGCCCATTTTATCAATAAGTTACGCAGAAATGCGACAAAACCCTAAACTTTACGCTGCTATAAAGCTGTTTCTAATGCTATGATTGGTTACAAAAAGACCTTGCGATTGGTAAATAAAACCGTTTTCCAAAAATTCTAAGCTACACACTTTTTTTTGTAAGAACAACTTTATAAGAACGAGGCTCAGATTGGCCAAATTTAAGAACAATTCAAGAACAAGTTTATTAAAAGTTTTTGGAAAGGACAACACGACAGTTGGTTCAATTTTGTCCGGCGCAGAAATTGAGAGTAAGTGATCTTTAATTAATCTCGCTAATACAGCGGAGTTCTGAGAGAATCAGCAGACGTAACTTATTTTGACCAAGTTAAGACTTTGAATATGAAACAAATCCTTGGATAGTCACTGGAAATTGTTTCGGGAAAATTAATCAGGGGATGAATTGATCAAGAATTCACCCGCCAAGAAATCCGTTTTTAAATAAAAGTCATGTATTGCAGTACCTTAGACTTAGTTTTTTTCGTTTTAACCACAAATAGAAATAAGAACAAATTAACAACAGTTTGAGGATAAAATCGCCAAAAAATTAAGAGCAATGAGCCTCGGCCAAATTTACTGGTTCTTATTTAAAAAAAAGTGTGTATTCGTTAATGTCTATTATACGAGTTTCAAGGCAACGCTGATCTGATTTACGTCCTTTTCGATTCATTATCTACGAAACCCGGCAAGTTTGAAGCAATTATTCAAAAATTCAAGCCGCGTTATTAAGACACTTGTTTATGAAGCTTTACTTAGCGTCTTAAAGCTTAAATTCTTGATTAACAAAATCTTGCAAAGCTAATATAAATGAACACAATCAGTTTATTATAGCTATTAGTTTAAAAGGATTAAAATTGAATGAGGTCTTCCAACTAAATCTTAATTTTGGTATACGCGTTCTCCAGCCACTCAGAAACGAAGATAAACAATCAAGTGAATGCTACTTGAGTGGGACTTTTAGAAAACAGCCTGCTGTAATTCTGCAAAATAACTTATTGGCAGGTCACTCAAACGAGGTATTTCTTAAAGATGATAGGTACTTGATAGGTACTATATTACATATCAACTTCAATTTGACGTATGGAATTTTTCGTTTCGATCATCAAAACTCATCTTTTTTTAGTATGTTTTTATACGTCACGATTAAAAACCGCTATATTCAGGAAACTCAAAATGAAGTTTTCCGGTGGAATTGGGCTTTTTGTTTTGATGAACAAACTGGTGTCGAGCCAGCCCCCGTGCAGTAGATAAGACAAGTAAAACTGAAAATCTAAGTGGGTTTTTTTAGGCTGAAAGTGAAATATGCAAAAGCATTAGATACATATCTCCAAGAAAAATAACTGAAGGTTTTGAATGTACTAGATTCTAATGAATCTTCTTTTTGTTGGCATGCCTATCGTCTGCCAATAAGAAAATCTAGATAGGCCTTGCAAGCCTTTGTTTTGAATATATACGATTTTAGCTCGGCAAACCACTCAAGAATGGGCTTGCGATCGAGTCATTAAAAGCAGACACAATGAATGAACTGCTCGAGGAAGCAATGAGTGCGTTTGAAGTTTCATGAAATCTAAGCAAGATTTCTTCTTCTAGGTTTTTGCAAAAAATATCTACCAGTATAATCTAGAGCCAAAACTGATAACAGAGTGTTGACACGAGCAAACCCGCAGGGAGAGGCACCTGCCCCCCCATCCTCCACACCCCCATCCCCCGCCGTCCCCACACACACACCACTTTTTTGTTGATTGACCAACTATTTGGAAAAGCAACATCATCCTCTATGTTTTTCTGAATTGATTTTGAAGTATAAAATTGTGTGAATAATACCCAGGATTTTAAGATTTGTTTTGGCTGCCTGTTTTATATTTCAGTCTTAGACAACCTAATTTTCAAAATTTTCCGGAAGAGAAATACGTTTGGTCCTTCTCCCGGCCTCTTGCAAAAACACCTGACTGCGGGACTGATGAGTTTGACTCACTTAAAGAGAACACAGAATGGACTCCTTGGATTAGAAGACACGGGAATTCGAGCAAGGTTTTTCATTTTCCAAATTCTTTCGATCAGAGTTGAGCGTTGTCGTTTTGTGGCTCTCACTCAGTAAGTCTAACTCACACCGGGAAGCTAGATCAATAAATTCCTGTTAAAGCTTTTCGAGGGCTGGTGATCCAGTAGAAATGAGCTAAAATGTGTAGATTTCCAGGTTGTCTAATGTCTAGTAATGACCCTCAGTAAAAATTTTACTTATATACTGCTTTTTAAACTTAAAAGTTTCAGTTGTAAAAGTTTGTAGATGAACGAACTACATCAAACAATTCATGAGAGTGCGAAAAACCGTTTTGTTGGTCTTGGTAAAATAAAACGATATCAAATGATGAAAACGATGTCTCGTTGACTCATGTCCTAACTCTTATTTTGATGTGAACCAGTTACTAGTGTGCCCTATTTGTACGTGTCATGATCAGTAACTCCAGTTTCTACAAAGCGCTCATACGCGGCTATCAGCAATATCAATTTAGTCATGCATGATATCAAAATCAAAGTGACCTACCTTTACAGTACTGATTCCTTAACCTTGTGCGTAGCCCATTCCAACTAATTCTCTTGTGCTCTTGTCACATAGCAGTACACATGTAGCAACTGATCGAATAGCAGCAATAAATCCTTTCTTTTGGACATTTTTTTCAAAAACTCCCTCGCGCATGCACGAATCGGATGTCTGGCCTGCGTTGTTTGACGACGACTACTGCCGATTGTAACTATAGACGAAGTGAAATCAACCAATCAACTGTTTACATGGGACAGGACGTAAAAAAGCGCGCGAAAAGAGTCATATTATTTTTTGGTACAGCGGGAGAAACAAATTATTTCAGTTATCCAGGTTCAACTTCACAAAGTTTGCGAGAACTTTAAAAAAGAGCGTGAGACAGTAAGCTCATCAAGTGAGAACCCGCGAAGTTCTATTGAGGAGGGCTGGAGTCCAAGCTTTACTATTCATAAAAGGAATGAAAGATGAAGCGACCGCCGCAGCTTTTTAGGCAACTCTTGACCGCCTTGTACGGAAAATGGGAAACAACTGATTTCTGAAACAATTACAATATCTTACCTCAGCGTAAAACCCGACACATTGAGCGAACAAGTGTAGGAAAGCAAACTACCTCATGCTTCACCGGTCAAGGTTCATTTAAATTTTTACTTTTCTTTTTAGTTAAGTTTAGTTACTAAACCAAATTTCATCGAACAATAAATACCATTTAAACTTATAAACATACTTGTTTACTCTTTAGATTTAATTTTGGATCGAATCTCTGTTTGTATTGGTACTTTGTTTACATGACTTGCTTCATTAACATACGCGCTTCGGCTTTCAAACTTAAGATACAAGTTGAGAATTTGTTAATTTATTTAAAAGGCTTTCAAAATAAACCTTGTCTGAATATAAAATAAGATTAATACTTCAAACATTGTTCTTATGATGCATGTTTTTTAATTTTTGAAACTTTACAAAGAATGCATGCATGAACTCATTGTCATTTTTTATCACCCAGTTTTTTTCAATTTCTTTGACTCAGATATTTTTCTTTGAATCTGAATGTGTAGAACCTAATTTTGTCCTTACGACCTTAGACTCACTTCCACTGCCTTTCTAAGGTTTTAAACTAGATTCCTTTTTATTCTGGTCCTTTCTCCACTTTTCTAAAGCAGTGTGCAAATGAAGCAGAATGTAAACAATGACGTCAGCAAATTAAAGATTCGCCTAGACTTCAATAATGTTTTCAGCCTAAACTCTATCATTACGGCCATATAGTCGTTGTCGACGTATTGTAGGCATTTCATTAACAATACCAGCAGAATTAGTACCCCTTCCACTACTCTAAACGTAGAGGAATTTGTAAATTGTAAATTGCCTCCAGTAAAAAATACATTACACAGTCATTAGTATATAATACTAGTGATCAACATCCATTCATAGAATGAAGTGAGGGCCCAAATGAGAAAGCTGCTTAGCACCTTCGACAACAACTGCCACTTTCAAGGACAAGACAAGAGAGGTACCTGATAATTTTAAGAACATTTGCAAAGTCTTTGAGATTACTTTACGGTAAGGAAACTGGGTACTTTTAGGAAGGATATTGGAGTTACTGAAATTGTTGACAGATATCTGTCACTCGAGAGGTATGTTCTTCGGCTGATCAATGTCACGTATAACCTAATAATAGGTCTTGAAATGTGTTTGTAACACCACATTTCATTTATCAAGCACCTTACTTCGTTAGGAGAAACTTTTGATCACAAAACTTTAGCAACAGAAATTGCTTTTTGTATAAAATTGGCGGTTAATTTAATAAAAGTATTAAGTAAATCTATAGCAATTTACTTTCTGATTCAACTCAATTCATAGTTTGGTTGGTTTTTTTTGAGAATATCATCTATTTTTTCCCCAAGATTTTTTAGCATTTTTTTCAAAACTTTTGTCAATGATTCAAATTATTTCTGGCCAAAAAAGAAAATTGGCCGTGCAATTTACTGAGGTTTTCATCTGCTTCTTTAGTATTTTTTTTCAGATCTAATTTGGAATGTTTTTTTTTTTCCTAAGTCAGTAAGCGTATTAGCTTCTCAGCCATTATGGAATATAATTCAATGCATTATGCTAAACCTATTTTAACCAAGAAAATGAATTGCTTATATGTGCTAATGAACTGTTTAGGATATTGTTGTAAACAGAACTCATAACTTGTTCTGATAATATGATTTTTTTACTGAAAAGTTTGCAATTTTATCAACAAAGTTTTAATGTTGTAACAATAATTTTCGTGCAAACTCAATAATAGTTGTTTTCCTCTGTACTAGGTCATTAGTTTTGTTCCGGCTGAAGAAAAAGTATGACATAATTAATCTGATACAACTGCACACAGAGGTTCGCTACAAGTATAAGAAAATCGCAAAGTACTGTATTGCTTTTAATAGGTTAATCAAAATTAGTATATACCTGCTCGGTTATGCACGATTTGATTGGTTTAGAAATAGTAGCTATGAGGCAATATTTACCTCCGAAATAGTAGACTATGACACCCAAACAAAACGGCGGACGAAAGCAGTCGCTTTGCGTCTGTTTGGGATCACAGTACTAAAAAAGTTTGCTCTGAAAACACGGGAAGTTTAAAACATCCTAAGAATCTCACTGTTTTACGCCGTTTACGACATTTTGTAGTTAACAAACTGTCAAAACACGTTTGTTACATATGTTAGGCTGCTCATGCGTGAGTCTCTCCACGCTAAGTGATTCAAGTAGTGAAAGAGTTTTTTTTCCTTAAAAATCTTTTGTTTTCTTGAAAGGAACAGTTACCTCGCTAGTAGAAACTAAAACACTTATTCTATTTCAATTTCGTTGGATAGTGGCTTAATGAATATCTATATTCTGCCACTACCCACCTCAACTGAAGTAGAATAAATGATAACTATCTATCCCGTAGAGCCGTCAGTCTATTTTAGAAATATTGACGTTGTCAATAGTGTGATTTCAAAGTTTCCGTTAAAGCAGTGTGAACCTTATATTTTTAAAATTGTTCTTTGTTGTAAATTTTGCATATGAAAGTGTTAAAAGTATTGTTTGGGGCGGTTTCGTTTCGAGCATAAGACATTTTTAAATAAACAGCAAATATACATTTCGGCAATACTACTAATGCCGCCTCGATCAGTGTATGATTATTCATTACATACTATTTACTCGGGCCGTAAGGCACCGAGTCAACAATTCGTGGCCGTTCTTTTTTTTCGTTGTGTCGCGTTGGTATCGTGGGCTCGCAAAATCGGCATGCGGTTTTGCGCGACCATTGCACAATGGTTAGAGGGCTGCATGTAAAAGCACGAGGCTTCACTTGATCACGGGCGCCAGGATAATATCAGTATATAGTTAATGACTGATAGTGTAGCAGCCAGTATTATAAAGAATTGTGACCGTTATTTTCACCGAATTAAATCCGAATTGTCCTTTACTATTCTTGACAAATGCGCCTATAGCTAAGTAGCTACCGTTATATTCACCGAATCAGTGGCGTGAAATGCTAGTTACTAACCGTTAGATGGGGTCGGTGAAGCCCCGAACGAATTTACTTTGAGATCTACCGCTACCGAAGCATTTTAAAAATCTGATTATGTACTTACATGCATGATTTTCCGCAGAATTGTCCGTTCTTTCAACTAACCATTCCCAACTGTGCGCTGCGTTATGGCGACGTGATCAGAAGTAACGCCATCAAACAATATCCATAACCAACAAACTGATATTTTACCTCAGCTGTTCCTTGCAAATTCTCAACGGACGCTACTCTACCCTACTCTACGAGCCGTCACATGATTTTCGCTTAGCCGGCGGTTTTATATTTCATTTTCGAGTTTGTCATTAATTCGGAAATGTAAACGAAAAAGAAAAGCCAATACAACGCAGAGTTTAAGTTTTTCTCATACAATATTTCGGCTAGCCATACTAGCCGTTGAGAACTGAGGTAAATTCTTTTGTGGGTCATGGATATCGTTATATACTGTATACTGTATTATCCTAGCGCCCGTGACTTGATTTTTTTTGCTTTGTAAATTAATTGTTCTATTGCAAAGAAATAAACAACGGCCCGAGTGCAGGCTACCAGTAGCCTCTTGTTCTTTAAGTCCATCAAGTTTAAGTTGCTTCAAGCGTTAACCATATTTACACATGTCCTGGTTTTAGTAAATGTCAGTTAGTAGTATTTTAAGCGAGCAGTGATTTTACCAGATTCCCTATACAATGGTCGATAAAACAATTCGTCCTTTTACTTTCGGATCATAAAACGCTCTAAGCAACACTTCAATGATTCGAAAGTAAAAAGAAGCGGTTTAGCAACATAAGGAAATACTTTTGTAAGACTTCAGTATACTATTTTTAAACATTCTGTTTAAAACTTCCTGCATCGTCGAAGGAAGCAACAAGTTTTTTACTTCAGTTGGAACCAACACATCGCTAAAATAATGAGTACCGTAAATTCAGTTATCGAATTGGGAATGAACATCGTTATCAAGTTTACAAGCAGTGCAAGTGAACATTTAGTGGATGAGTATATCAAAATTCGAGACAGAAAATTTGATACCTGCAGCAGGTTTGCGAGAAGAGATCCTAACGACCACATTTACGAACAATACGAGAACGACTCAAGTGCTGATTCATTTGCTTGGAAAAGAAAACGCCCCGCATTCTACAAGTCGGTTTTACATGCTGTAATCATAACATTTCGCGTTATTCTAATAGCGGTTGGTTTTCTTGGCTCGGCAGAACTGGCTATCAGTTTTGTGATCTTAAACACCATGTACTTCTGTAACTGGAAAAACGACACAGACGGAAGCCTTGATGAAGACACTCTGACAATACGCATCACTTCAAAACTTGTTGGCGTTGTGTGCATCGACCAGATGATGTTGATAATTCTGAGTACAATGTTCAGTTGGTCGGCGGTTAAAGGGTCCCAGATCCTAGTGTTCAACACGTTGTTCTCTCTTGTAGATATTGCTTATCGTGGTACCCTTATGTTTTTTCGCATGTATCATCCTCCATTCGCACGTCCCGCATACCCAATAATCTGTCTGTATCTCTTAAATGTTTCTTTGATAAGCTACTTAATGGCAAGAAAAATCTTTCCGTGTAGTAAAATTGTTGCTCTAAAACTAGCCATAAAGTTAGGAGCACATTTGTGCGTGACAGTAGTAATAACTTACGCTTTCTTTTACAAAATCTTGCCTTGGTTCATCACTCTCCACGGGATATCCAAGCTTATAGTTGCTACAGTTGCTCCAATGTTGTTTTTACCAAGCAAATTGCTAGGTCGTCTGTGTGTTCTGCGTCTTCAGGGAGTCATTCACCCAAGCACCGGCTTCGTTCTTGTGGCCGCTACATACGCCGTGGCTTCTGTAATGGCTCGCGCAATGCAAGCTGATCTTAAAGGCCGCAACTTTGTAACTTACGGAGTTCTTCATGGCGTGGTTCATGTTCTGGAAAATTTCTTTGTCATGACATTCGGATGCTGTTCCAAAGTAGAAAGACAAGAGGTAAGATGTGATCATATCGGTAATTTTTTACTGTTAAATAGAACACAACATTGACGTATTGCAAATTGGAGTTAAACTGACGCACGCGTATTCTTGCCTTACTGAATGCGCGCAGAAGTCGCCGGAGCAAGCATGAAGTAGAGACTTGTTAAAGAGGTAAACAAACTAACAGTTTCAACAGTTTTAAATTTCACCATTTTGTTTTTGAAAATTTTAAGGTTCAGAGTAAATTCATTGAACAACAGTTTCAACAGTTTTTAAGGTCCCTGTTTTGTTTTTCAAGACTTAAAAATTAATGGAACAAACATTCGAAAAAAAATTATGACTTGCCTTGGTTAAGAGTTAAGTAAAGTTAAATTTGCAATTGATTGACTTCAAATCTACTCTTATTTACTTCTAAAGAAGAACCGAGGAAAAACTGGGTAAGCTCTATTCTGACCACTTTTAAACATTCTAGCATTGAAATCAGTTAAAGTCTCCCAAGCGTTAAGCTCAAAATTTGTGTTCAGCCCACAAACTAAACGCGTGTTGTATCAACTTCTGTCTAACAGATTCACAACGAAAGAGCTAACGCCAAACTGAGGGCTGCATACGCTAAGAGATTTACCGCTGACATGAGTCTACAAGCTATGATACATCAATCCATGGCCATCATTCTAATGATCGGATTGGTTCAGATGTACCTATTTGTTTACCAACCTGGTTCGAGCCCGGAGCAAGCACAAAAAATTGTGATCAGGTTGCTGGTATACGTTGCCATTGCACTGTTTACAGAGTTTTTCTTCCACACCCTTTCGGTTCTGTTGCAGATTCGATACCTCAACGTACCGGTTGTGAAAGTGTGGCAAGAGAAATGGCTTCTGCATTTGTGGATGTCAGCTTGTACCATGCTAATAATTATTGTATACGTAACACCACACATCTTGCCCGCCATAAGAAATAACTTCAAGCAGCAGGGAAGAAGCTTCAACGAGTCTTGTACAGCTCCCTTTCAGTAACTTGTGATTCCGTAACCAAAGACTTTCTTTTGCACTAACGATTTTTTCGACAGTCATGGTTTTAGAGGCAGGGGGGAGAGGGGAGAGGGGGAAGAACATCAGTATCCTTAGGCTTTCACAGATGAACGTAAGATTTCGACCAGCTATCACCGGTCTTCATCACGCTTTACGAGTTTGCTAATTATTATTGTTGTTATTATTATTATCATTATTATTATTTAATATTATTATCTTTTTTTTTTTATTATTATCGTTATCATTATCACTACCCTTATTAATATTGGTTTCAATTTTTATGACCTTCAATAGCCATTGCTGTTCCATTTTCGTTTTCATTTTATTTCCATTGCCATTATTATTAATGTCATTTTTATTTTACTGTGATTCTTTGTTAATTTTCCTATCAAAGAAGAGGGCAACACACCTTTGTGCAATCACAAACG
>JANVCF010216265.1:0-24044 GCA_025388745.1 Hydrozoanthus gracilis
ATAGTTTGCATTGGGAGCAGTTGTCATCTGATAATAGTTGAGATAGGTCGAGTTTACATAATTGTGTTTTAAACTTAACACGAGCGAGGCTGTTTTATATAAAGAAACACAAACGAGGCTGTTTTATTCCTCTTCGGTCCACGCAAAAAAAATTATTTAAGGCCGTTTTTTACGTAATGTGACGTAATAACGTGATTTCTGTTCAGTTATATAAAACGGAGCTATAACCAATCAGAGCGTGCGTTATTTCGGGCTCATTTTGTAGTTATCATTATCATTATTATCATCAGCACTACTTTTATCATAACTATTTTGTTACTCATGCTCAGTCGTGTGAAGGTGCTAGGAAACACAAACCTGCTGCAGCAGTTGCAGACACAGTGTAAATTTCTTCCGCGGGTTCACTTTCTCCAGCTCTGTTGACCGCATACACTTGAAACTTGTATTTTACTCCTGGCTTAAGTCCTTCTACTCTGTACTCAGTAACGGTGAGACCATTTTTTGTCACGCCGCCTGTTTTGTTATCCGCCTCTCTATAAACAAGTTTGTACCGGATGTCTGCATCCCCTCCATCGTTATCAGGTTTCCTCCATTTCAGGACCAAGTGGGTAGTGTAAAGAGTTTTAACAACCGGTGAAATAATCAACGGAGAATGTGGTTTACCTGTGGTTAAGCAAAAGGTTGGCTATTTCAAGTTCTTATACTTTTATCATCACCATTTTATTACTCAGTCGTGCATGTAAGGGTGCTAGGAAACACAAACCTGCTGCAGTTGCAGACACAGTGTAATGTTCTTCCGCGGGTTCGCTTTCTCCAACTCTGTTGACCGCATACACTTGAAACTTGTATTTTACTCCTGGCTTAAGTCCTTCTACTTCGTACTCAGTAGCATCGAGACCATTTTTTGTCACGCCGCCTGTTTTGTTACCCGCCTCTCTATAGACAAGTTTGTACCGGATGTCTGCATCCCCTCCATCGTTATCAGGTTTCCTCCATTTCAGGACCAAGTGGGTAGTGTAAAGAGTTTTAACAACCGGTGAAATAATCAACGGAGAATGTGGTTTACCTGTGGTTAAGCAAAAAGTTGGTTATTTCAATTACTGTATAGCTGAATTGAAGCCTAGTTATTGGCTTTCAGAGGTAACCGTGAGTTGATAACAATAGGTCAAAAACTAAATAGTGAAGTAAAGCCAAACTCTGTTTCTTTGAATTTATATCATTAACGAAAAAAAGCTTGTGTGATTGCAGTTGAACAATTAAGCGGCACGAGACCTCTAGTGTTGTATGTTTGAAAATTAAAGAATTAACTGAGAATAAGTATTTCAGTAAGGTGAAAACTGTGAAAGCTAATGCTAAGAGTATTGTCAAAGCTTATTAGGTACTAAGGTCCTAACTTCGGAATCATATTAGTAGCTAGGCAACGAACTGCGAGTAATCTTCTAAAACAGATCAGCCATAATTGCCAATCCGAAAAAGATGACGGCTATACATCTTACCACAATGCATTTCGGACCTTACACCACTAATAGAAACTCAGGGAGGGTAAAACTTTACTAACAACGCTGTTCGTGTCACATACGAGTAAATGTTCACGTCGCTATGTTTTGCGTTACTGTGGATACTAATACACCATCCTTGATATCTTAGTGTCAACATCTCAATTTAGTTTGGGTGGGACACTTAACCTTTCTAGAGCGGTTTCAGCAAAACCTTTTGCCTCTGTCAGGTGGATCATTAGTTTTCAATAAAGAATAACCTGCGAAGCAGCCCATGTTTGGGATAGCGCAGGAGAAATAGTGGGAGAAAGGGAAGGCTTTTTTAACTTCCTCTCCCAACTCTCCCCTCTTTCTCCCCCCTCTCCCAATTCTCCCCTCTCTCCCCCTCTCCTAATTCTCCCCTCTCTTCCCCAGCCCCCAACCATTGGGCAGGAGGTAGGAGAAGTAATAGGAGGAAAGGGAGGCCCTTTTTATCCCCCTCTCCTAATTCTCCCCTCTCTCCCCTCTCTCCTAATTCTCCCATCTCTCTTCCTCAGCCCCCAACCATTGGGCAGGAGGTAGGAGAAGTAATGGGAGGAAAGGGAGGCCCTGTTTATCCTCCTCTCCCGTGTCTCCCCTCTCTCTTCCCCAGTCCCCAACCATTGGGCAGGAGTTAGGGGAGGTAATTGTGGGAAGGGAAGCCCTTTTTTATCCTCCTCTTCCGATTCTCTCCCCTCCCCCCCTACCAATTCTCCTCTCTCTCTTCCCCCGTCCCCAATCACAGGGCAGGAGGTACGAAAGGTAGTTGTGGGAAAGGGAGGTCCTGTCTTATCCCTTTCTCCCAACTCTCCTCTCCCTCTACCCCAACTTCAATCCCTTCCCCAATGTGCCGCTCGATCGTAGGCTGTAGAGAAGAGCATTGCAATAAGATGTTGTAGCTCTTTTTTTCTTCAAAGCTAAATCCTAATTACTTACATAATTGCCTTATAGTCTTAGAGACTTTCGCCTCTTCTCCTCTACCGACTGCACTGAACGCTTGGACCACGATAGTATAATTGACGTTTCGCTCAATGTTCTCCGTTTGTAAAAAGGTGTAGCTCGACATGCCGACGGGGAAGGTTCTTGCCACTACCTCCTTTTGGTTGCTGTCCGTAATTCGAGCAAAGTACTTTATAATCGAAAATCCACCATTGTTTAAGGAGTTGCTCCAAGTGATAAACATACCGAGGCACGATACAGACACTTTGAGGTTTTCGGGTCTACTTGGCACAACTGATATTTAAAAATAAAAATCTTTAGTTTAAATTAGGCACGATTTGAATGTTTTTGAAACGAATCTTAAACTATGCTCAGTATTTGACTAAAATATTTTTATATTACATCATAACTTTTATAAAACATATACTGGGGTGAAAAGGGTAGGGATCACCTTCGGAAAAATCCCCAGGATATCTATGAAATACTAACCAATAACAAGGAAAACATGTGTAATAGGTAGTACTCCTTTGGTCGACTTTTAACTTCTTGTTATTACAGGTGTTCGCCAAAAAAAGGGACTGTAACTCTGTAAGCAATGTAATGGCTTTGGCTTTTTAAGCCTAACAAATACCAGGCTCTTCGTTTAACAACCCCCCCCCCCCCTCTCCCCCCAAAAAACGAAAACAAAAAAACACCGGACTACCTTTCTTAACACCTAAAAAAACGACGGTCAAGTCCACCGCCCCCAAATAGGGAGTATCCTCGGAAGGTGACCCTCTCTGGTCCCTTCTCCCCCAATGCAATTGTGGCCTGACCCAGGACGGGGAGAGGGTAACCTGTAACCACGTACTGCTGAATATCAAAGGGAAACCAAACTCCTAGGGATAATCAACAACTTTTACAGAAGCGCGTCATACCTGCTTTTTTCACCTCCACAGTGTGATTGCTTGAGCCGTGCTTGTTTATAGCCCTACAGTAATAAAACCCGAAACTCTCTTCTGTCACTCTGTTGATTTCCTTTACGGCAGTTTTCATGCCTGTTGCAACTACTGTTCCATTCGAATTTACCACAGTAACGTTGGGGTAAGGGTTTCCGTCAAATTCACAGACAATCTTTATCGGGTTTGGACTGTTCACAAATGACAGCAATATTGACGGAGATTTCTGAGTGTTCAGTATTGGCGCAGCTATGTGAAAAAAAAGTTTTGATTATTTTAAAACTTGTATTTATGATAATGTTTCACAACAAATTGAGCGAATATAATGCGTATACTATAACGTTCTTTTACGTTCCTTAGTTTTCTTAGGTGTGAAGAAGCTAGTGTTAACCGAGTGCACGGCGTAGCCAGCTAGTAGGTCTGCAGGCCCGGGCCTTCAAATTATTTTGATAGGGAAAAATAAGGTATTGAAAAATTATTTTGATAATAATGGAAAAAAAACAAGGAAAGGGAACATAGTTTTAAAAGTACCTGTTAAAATTTTGAATTTTTATTGAATGCTGAGTGGTTGTTACTCGACGTTGTGGATGATAGAATATTCGCCCTGATGTTGTTGTCAGAAACTACAATCTCGGACAAAATTAGTTGAAACGGATGGTATATAACTGTCCCCTCCTCTTCCCCCTACCCCTGCCTGTACAATGTTGGTCGAAGCAGCTTCGGAAAGAAAACAACATTGCATTGGGTGAGAGGGGGAGGCGTTAATTTATAATAAAGTATTTCAACTATTTTGTCCAAGATTGTAGAAAAGGGAAGACTTAGCTATTTAAAATAACGTCTCAGACCCATGGGCCGGCAAAATATTCCGATTCTGGATACGCCACTGGTTGATGTTATTTAAGGAGTAATCAATTGCGTTTGCTTATACATGCTGACTAGAGCTTTAAACATGTATTTGTATATGTATTATTGTTGTTGTACCCAAGTATATCAAAATCAAACAATTTGCTAATAAAACCGAACAGAAAAGGTTGCGAACAAACCAAATGTTGAGTATTTTATATCAGCGACAAAGCGAGGTCAGTTTGTAAGTTGCCATTGATCAGGCTACAAGCAAACTATCAACTACTACCTAAAATTAAGGACCTAAAACATTGTGCATCTTTTTTTTTCCAATTATAAATCAAGCTCAATTGTTCATAGTTTTGCATATTTTGCTATGCCCCTGTTTTCACTTTACGTATCAGAACGAAACTTATTGCAATAATTTGGAGGTATGTTTTGTTTCTCATTTGAAATAACTCAAGTGTACATGTGTTTAAAAAGACTTTAAATATTTTTGGTTCATTTATTTATTGGTTTGATGAGCTAGTTATCAAATTACTTACATCTAACTTCGAGTGAGACGCTTTCTCTGATAATAATGAGGTTGTTGTTCCTGTCTCGTGCTCCGTTTTGAGCCTCACAAGTGTAGTCTCCCATATCTTGCAGCTTGACTTTGTCAAAGGTAATCACAGCTTGAGCAACGTTTTTCTAACAACCGAATGCAAAACTATGAATCAGCGATTTACACTGTAATGAGTTATTTTATCTAATCTACCATACTTTATTTTAAGTAATACACGAAAACACCCGTACACATTAGCTTAGGGCCGTAGCAGAAGAAGAGGCCGTGAGAGCAAAATTTAAGAAAAACATAATAGAAACAAAGAGCAAGGATGACACATATGTTACGCCCCCAATATTTCTCACGATTTTGTAACTGTGTCCCCTCCCCCAATACTGTTCACGTTTTTGTAACTGTACCTCCTTCCCCGAACTATTGAGCTTTGCCCTTTGGCATAAATACATTTAACGCTTCATCAATTTAGTACGTTCTATAATTTACTTCGTTGCAGTGTGATATGAATGTGGGGTTCAGGTGGGTCATACAATAGTGCACTATTGAATGTATGATCCAGCCCACCCTCACATTGCATTATTTTCTAATTCTACAATTTTAAGAACCCAGTTTATGTTATAAGCAGGATACAACCTGAGAGCCTTGATAAGAGTTCAAGTAAATGAGCGCATCTTTGAAAGAAGGATCTGAAATCACTTTGTACACAACTCCTGGTTAGTAACCAAAACCCAGGTTTTTCTTCAACACAAAGAACATTAACCCTTTTCGTGATGAGCTCACATTGTTTTCACGTCTTGGTTTTGCATCCCAGCCCCGTTCTTATTCCTCTCCAATGAAGCTGCTTTTCCCTTGCTCGCACCACACTATACTCTCCCCTTATCAGGAGCATCACCCATCTTAACACAGCTCAAACTGTACTCACCTGTTGGTTTGGGACCTCGATTCCGTTCTTCTTCCACACCACCGTTGCCCTTGGAGAACCATCTGACGTGTTACAAGTCAAAACCACTTTCTCGTTCAGGTTTGCTCCCATATCACCCATTTTGTTTAGCGTAGGAACAACTTTTGGAATAAAACAACACTTTTAGTTTGGCTTCAACTAAAGCGTTGCAAACATTTTAACTTATACAAGAACTTAGAAATGCACACTTTAATATTTACGGCGCCTAACAACACAAGGGGATATGAATAGTAAATGTTTCGTAATAAAAAATCTAACTCTTTATTCATACTGGTTTGTTCTTTTCTTTCTGTTGCTTTATTTTACTTCCATGACTTGGAGCAATCAACATTGCCTGACTCATTACCATTATCGTCATCATCAACATCATAACCACCACCATTGCTACCATCATCATTAATAACTTTGTTGTTATCGCTAATACATATTTCCCGTCTTGGATAGTTGTAATGAGGTCAGTTTCTGCGCTTCGAAACTCGGAAAATGTTCATATCGTATATTTTCCATAACAAGACAAAGGATGTAGGAGTAGACGTGTATCAGTTTATTGGGGATGGACAGTGGCTGACTTGTTACATAAATATATGATGGAAAACATTTTTAATATATACTTGTTAATTACGTCTGTAAAGGACTACTGGCGTACTTACTGGTAGGGCCAAGCTTGAACAAATACAAATAGAGGACTGCACCTGGCGCATTTAATTACAAATTCCCAACATAAACTCATTTAGATTTGCACTCGATGTAATCATGCAGGACAAGATAGACGTACCATACACGCGTGTTATTTTTGCTGGAGGACTTCTCGTGTTTCCCTCTGGGTTTAAAGCTTGACAATAGACAGATAAACCTTCGTCTTCAGGCTTAACACCGGTAATTGTAAAAAGTCCAATCTTTACTGTTGTATTAGTGTCTTTCATTAAAAAATCAAAACTTGATATGTTATACCGCTGGTCATCCGATTGCTCAATAATTTTGTCATTCTTGTTTATACGCCATTCGATGCGGGGCGCTGGGATCCCTGTGGCGTTACATCTGAAAGTAGTGTTATAGCCTGAGGTCACGCTTCTTTCTTGGTCGGGCGCCCTTAAAATTTTCGGAAGATCTGGAAAAAAAGGATGTTTTTTGTTTAAAATGTTTTTATACTTTTTTTGTCTTCATTTAATAGAACTATCTGGTTGACCAATGTTGTTCATCATTTTGTTATTTGTCACCATAATATTCGTCATCTTGTTATTTATAACAGCGTGATGTTGAATTTCAAATCATTCATTACTTGCTGATCCATCATCATATCATATCATGATATTCATCACAGTGTTAACTACCATCATGTCATTCATCACCGTACCACCCATCTTCGTGCTATTGATGTCAGCATCAACAAGTTCAAATCATTTATGTATTTATCACATACTTAGTTCCATATCAATATAGTAGATCGGTAAGTATAGAACGTATCAGCCACCCATACCAATCACACGTGGTGATATCAAAAACAGCCAATCAGAGCGCACGACTTCCATGTCATCACATGTGATTGATATGAAACTTTTCCTGCCGTTGAAACAACTTGTCAATCTACAATATTTACTTCTCACTAATTATCTGATAAAAAGAGAACCGCTGCGCTCAATTGTGAGATATTTTCAAAACTCGAGGATAAAGTTCGCGCGGCCTTGTAATTTCCTCTATACCTTACTTTGACAGCCACGTTTCCAAGCCCCTTCCCAGCCCAGAAGCGAAAAGAGAGGTCCTGGGAACGAAACTTGATAGGTACGACGGTTGGGTTATAAAACCTGTTTTCCGTCTACCAAAGAGTAGTGTAAACCAATGGAATAACACTTACCAATTACAGAGACCTGAATCGTATATTTTCTGGACGCAACTTTTTGCTGTATTGTACATTCGTAAGCTCCTTCATCATTAACTTCGACATTGGCTATCTCTAGAGAACCATCAGGTAACAGTTTTAGCCGTCCTTCACCACCAGCTGTGTTCGTTAAATCCAAAGTTACACCATTTTTTTTCCACGTGTAGGTTGGAACGGGGAAACCATATACACCAAGTGTGATTTTGTCCTTCTTGTTGTAGTGAAGCTTTTGTACCAATTGTGGGTTTGCAACAACTGTGACACAAGCGTATTGAGTAAGTAAGTTGGAAAATCAGTAAAATCTATGTAGAAAACAAACATTGTCAGTACTATGACTATATTATTACTATTGCTAATAGCCTTACTTCTTACTAAAATCGAGCAATGCTCTTAGACACAGATGTATGGGAAATATTTAGTTACTTAACTCATATATACTCACTTACACGGTATATCAACCGCAAGGGTTGCAATGGTTACATTTCCTCGACACTCGTACATTCCCCCGTCCTCTGCTGGGATAACATCTGCTATGACGAGAGTGTGAGTATCTCCACTGCTCTCCACGCGTTTACGGCCACTTCTCCCAATCTCGTTCCCTCTCGGACCATACCAGCCAATGAATGCTTCTCCTGTTACTGTGCACTTGGGTTTGGCTGTGGTGTCCTTTATCGGCGAGACTTGCGTGGGGTTTACTACTACTAGAGACTCTGGTATGGGGGAAAATGATAGTAGCCAGAATTAGAACAACGAAGATAGAGAGAAGGGGCAGTTGGGATAAGAAAGAGTGCATTAGCGGCAACAGTTACAAAAGCAAGTATAAACAGGAATACAAAGGCAAATACAAAACTTCTACCAGTACGAAGAAAAGTACATGTACATATTTGAGCATGGCCGAAAAATATACAAGGGAAAAAGACAATAAAGAGTGCAATGGCAGGAACAGTTACAAAAACAAGTACGAATATATGAGCAGGATGACCAAGTACAAGTAAAAATACTAGAACGAACACGAAGGGGAAAGAAACAATAATTGCGTGCACATATTTGAACACGACTAGAAGTAAAAGGACGAGACATTGAGAGGAACGAGGGAGCAGACAAGAAAAAGAAAGAGATGATGGGTTGGACGAAAAGTGGGTGAGGACAAGAACGCGATAAAAATGTAAGTTAAGCCTTAAGAAACGGAATTCAACAGAAGTAAAACTGAGCTTTCGCTGTTGGGAAGAAAAATGGTAAGAAGGTTAAGGAGAAAACAAGAAAAATGTTCGACGATGCTCCGAGACAAGAAGAGGCAAAAATAAAAGAAAAGCGTTGTCATAAAAGAGAGAAAGTTGTTTGGTTGGGGAATACGTTCGGTTTATGGTGATAAGAGAATAATTAGTGCTTTCCCTCCTAATTAAGTATTTTTACCTTATAAAGATATGAAAACCAATATTTGAGTAATGTTTGATATACACATTAACAAGGCTATTAATTTGTCCTACGGTGAATATACAGGTGCGTATGTGTTTCTGTCAATAAAAAGTGGGCACGAAAACTATACTGAAATGACATTCGTAGTAAGCTTACGTAATACATAATTTTTTCGATCGTTTATAAAAAAGTTCTGACCTGAAAATAAAACAAACAACAAACAACAATAAGCTTTATTGACATGACTTTTCAGTATTGTCAAAGCAATTCTAAAAATACAGCAAAATCATAAATGACATTTTTTACATATTTTCGACACAGATCATATTTTTTTTGATTCAAGAATGGATAAACAAAGCAATGTCTTGGTAACGTTCTGTAAAATCTGGATTTAAAATAAAGAGAGTTTGAATTTCTTTAGAAAGGGATGACAACTTAATATAACACTTCAATTTTTCGTATCATGTTTTTCACCGTTAGGCAGTTTTGAAAATATTAGTGGATCGAGAGTTTTATATTTTGCGAAAAACGCTATAAAATTGAATTTAAATTATTTTTCTTTCACCTGTAAGTTTCGAAGCGTTAGCACCGTTTATTTTGTCTATCAACTTTTTGTTCGATCGTTAAGTAGACCAGGGAGGTGCGAGTGAGATGGAGACGCAACTGTATGCTAATTACCCCGCTTCTGCGCTCTGATTGGTTCTCTAGCCACCTGTCGCCTATTTGGCTAGAGGCAAATGTTGCTGTCATTTTTTTTTCGTTGTAATGCAGTATTTGATGTCGCTTTTTTATTTTTCGTCCAGGAACACAAATGGTCCCAAATGTTCGCTAAGTTATCACGCCATGATTTTTTATGTCCTGTAATTTTGATTGATCTAAAAAGTAAGTGCCCGAAAACAAATCGTTTTGATGGCTAGTTAAACATAAACAACAGATATTGTTAATTTTAAAGTGCTTTCTTCATTGTTTTCCATTGCTACATATGCTTGGTCTTGCTTTGGTAGTTCCCCCAATTATATTTGAAGTTATGTCGGTCATGTCGCTTTCGATATAAAAAAGTGAGAGGGTGTCATTTTGTCGAAATTAAGAATGGAATGTAGTTGTCGCTCTGTCGGATGTTTGAGATCAAGGTTAATGCTACTTTTTTTTTTGTCACTACATTATTATACAATCCTTGGCCTAGAAAATTAATTTGAACTTATTTTTCTCGTAACAGAACTAAAAAACGAAGGAGAATTAGGCTTTTTTCACAAGTTTCACTTGCCTTTGCCCTTTTCTCTGCATCTTTTGTGATCGTGTCCAAGCGCGCGAATTTATGCTGGTTGAAAGTAAAGCCTGAATAACACTGTTAAAGTACTAGGTGACACGAAGTTTTTATTCCTTTTGGATGCATTCTTTAGCTTGAAAAACGAAAGGGCAAAATGTTTTTACACTCCAATGCGCTTACGAAAACAGCAAAGTTGAAAGGGGAAAATGCTTGATTTTCCCGCGAATATATTTTTCGGATCACTAGTGACAAGGTCCCCATCTACACACGGCCGTGAGACTAGCACTACTATTTCAGCCCCGGGAAAATTATAAGTAAGATAAATTAATATTGAAACAGCATTGTGTTGTTGACTCTGTGGTCGAGCGGTTTAACGTTGAATTTTGGCTCAGTGCCCTAAGTTCAATTTTTCATGATAGAGAGATTTTTTTTCCTCCCCTGTGCAACAAGTGTTTTTTTCTTTTTTTTTTCTGATAAAGGTCGAGGAATCTTTACAGACATAATATAGAATATGATCTATTATATCTATATATACATCTCAATAGTACGACTACAACTTCGGTTGTACTTTTATTTTTCCTTAACGTAAGTTTGTTATAAGTTCAAACAGTTGACTGTTTGTGTCGTTGGCAAATTACGCTCTTGTATAGATGGGATAAACATATTTAATTCGCAACTTTTCTTGACAAATTCAAGTGCAGGAAGGTATGGTTACAAAGTTGGCTGGGTAACCAGGTGATTTTCGAAAGTGGTCCCGAAATATCTTTCCGCGGCACAGCAGCACGTACGCCCTCCTGCCGTTCCTTGTCCTTCAAGCCTTCAACAATACCACGATGAATATTCAAAAGGAAAGTTTTGAGAGACTGCGCTCCGTTGCAGCACAGCTGCTGTCTATCGCAGACGAAAGTAAGCTTGAAGTTTTACTAAGATTTTCAATAATATTTAAGGCTTTCCCCGCGAAGCCATCAACCATTTTGATTTTCGCTCGTGCACAACCTTCGGCTGCTAGTTGGCTTGGGAGCGGCGGCTTGGAGTACAATTATGCAGAGTATGGGGAAAATAATATATTTTTTTGATATTCGTCATGATCACAAGAAGTGTACAGGAGAGAATCAAATAATACATGTGGTAAATCGTGTGATAATTAAGATGGTTGAATATGATAGATATTTCGTAAAATCTCGACGCTGGGAGAAAGTAGAGACCACAGGCACATGACAAGCCACAAGACGTAATGAAATTTTGGAATATATTTCTGCGGCAAAATATCTAGTTAGTTTATGTTGTTCGGGACAATGGCATGGACTCCTTCTGTCTAACATCGATTTGTCATTTGGACGTTGAGCGGTGACAAATCGATTTTAGGAAGTCCCCTAAGTCCAAACTTGTAAAGTCCCGCAGAAAATTTGGAATATCGTCTATAAATCAACTTTAACGTTTGCAATACAATATATTAAGCAACGAATGAAAAGCAATATTGTAAAATGTGAAAACTCAGTGAACGTTTTCGTAGGAAAAACAACCTGAAAATTGAAAGTGAAATTTGAACATAAAATACAATTCATGAACATTGAAATAAAAATATGAATGTTGTAAAAGGAAGCCGACAACATTGAATGTGAAACTAGAAAAATAGAAAACAAATTAACTTGAAAACAAAACATGATTTTTGGCGTAGATATAACGCCATACCAGAAGAATGAACTGAAATGGTAGGTTTTCGTAAGTATATAGTTGCTCAAGTTCTTGGCCACTTCAAACTTTACAACCTGCTAGAATAAGTCAAGTTTTTCTCAGAAAAGACTTACCTCCTGTGATAAACATCACATAAAGAGAAAATACGGTCGAGATAATCCGCGAGAGCGCCATGCCTCACCAAAGGCTGTGGCAGAACACGCTTGAGACACTGCTTTAAGTCGTGGCCTCCACAAAGGATCTAAGTGAGAAACTTAATGGGCGTCAAACACGTTGCACGGCTCAAGTTCAGTTGGTACTGTTTCTTTGATGCGAGTCCTTGATCCAAATTTGGTGCGCGCAACTTTGACTTCTGCTAGGGAATGAATTCTTAAGGCCAATCTCAGAGTTTTTGATGGCTTCTTAATTAATATTCACAATACGTAAAATCGCTATCACGCAATTATTATACTTCCATCTAAAAAAGGAGGAGCTAGGGATCACGGTTCGTTTCCTTCGAAAGTGCAAAACACTGGAAATATAAGCATTCCTATCAGCACACGTAAGGCTAAATTTAGCAATAGATGTTAATTAAAAAACGGTTGCGCAATAGATAGAAAAGCGCTTCCCCAAAAGACTTCGGTCAATTCCAAAAGGTCGCATATTTTGTTAAGTTTATGTCATTTGACTGAGAAATTACCATGTATGCGTAATGAGGAAAATTCTATTTATTTTGTAATAAGCATGTAACCTCATAAATGTTGTTATTATATATAGGTGAGTGTTTCACAGCAAAATACACGTAAATTCACAAGGAGCTCAATCCGGGATACGAGTGATATATTTCCATACCCTCACTATTGAAGATATCGCTGATGTAACTTCTTTGTTTTTCCTGCTCATTTCGGTGCAAAAAACCTCTCAAAAGAAAATTACACGTTTCGTGAACATATTAAGTTTATCTTCCCGTGGTAAAAAAATTTCACGAGTGAGCGAAAACTCTTTTTTCCACTCGAATGTTTGCGACACCGCTTATGAGCAGCTGACTGAGAAAATCAAATACTCGTGGACAAACGTCAAATTTCGGATTTCTTTACATTTTGCCTGGAAAACCTCTTTGGTGAAGTCATTTTAGAAATCACACTTAAACTTGCAACTGAGCAGTCGTTTGCGAGAAATTTAGGAAAACCTCAAGTAGCGCTCACGGGCCCTCTGGGCCTGGTAATTTCAATGAAAAGTCAGTCAACTTTGACTCTCGCGTACACGCGTTTGCTTTTTTCTATGGAGCTGACATTTCTCAGAAGATTAAACAGTTACTTTAGCAACAAGAATATTTAAACATTTCAAAATTCAAATGATGTCGTTGTGATATTTTTTCCTGTTTAATTTTGCGTACTTGCAGCATTAGTGCAACGCTCCGAAATTAGCCAAACTTTACAGGTCAAAAGAAACAATAGCTGTCTTGAGCTTTGTCACAGATTTTTCATTGCAGGAAAGCTTTAATATAGTATTACAACATATTAAAAATCCAGCTTCGGGTATTCGTAAACAGCCCGCTGCGAGTTTCGACATTAGTGCAACACTACGAAAATAGTCTAACTTTACAGTTCAAAAAAGCAACTGCGGTTTCAAGGTTCGTCACAAATTTTTTACTACAAGAACGCTTTATCATTGTGCTAAAACATATTAAAAATTCAGCTTGGGTAACAAAAAAAATATCACGACAACATAGTTTGAATTTTGAAATTTTTAAATATTCTTGTTGTTAAAGTAAATGTTTAATTGTGTGAGAAATGTCAGCTCCATAGAAAAAAGCAGTTGCGCGTACGCGAGAGTACTCGTTGTATGTACGCGAGAGTTTTCGTCGAAACTCTAAAGTTTACCTGACGGTAAACTGGAGGCAAATAGAATGTTCGTGCTTCTCTTTGTCTCTCTATTGATTTTTTGGCAACATGGCGACTGATCAAATGTTATCAAATACCAACAGTGTTCAACACTGTACGTACAAAATAAGTATAGAGGGTATTAAGAGCCGCTGACTGAGAAAATCTTGTGGACAAACGTCAAATTTCGGATTTCTTAGTATTTTGCCTGGAGAACCCCTTTGGTGAACTCATTTTAGAAGTCACACTTAAACTTGCAACTGAGCTTTCGTTTGCGAGAAATTTAGAAAAACCTAAATTAGCGCTTACGAGCCCTCGGGGCCTGGTAATTTCAATGAAATTTCACTCAACTTTGAATCTCGCGTATACTGCGATTGCTAAACTGTATGGAACTGACATTTCTCACAAAAATAAACAGTTTCTTTCACAACAAGAATATGTAAAAATTATAAAACTAAAACCATCTGGTCATGATATTTTTTCTGTTTAATTTTGCTTACTTGCAGCGATAGTATACAACACTCTGAAAATAGCCAAACTTTACAGGTCAAAAAAGGCAACTGCGCTGTCGAGCTTCGTCAAGAATGATACTGAAAGATGACAACATATTAACTGATCCAGCTTGGGTAATTCATAAACCGTCCGCTGCGAGTTTCGAAAGTCGAGACTATTGCAACGCTCCGAAAATAGTCAAACTTAACAGTTGAAAAAAAGCTACTGCGGTGACAATCTTCGTTACAAATTGTACGCTACAAGAAAGCTTTACTATTCATATCGTGTTACAACAAATTAAAAATCCAGCAGGGGTAAATCATAAACCGCCCGCTGGGAGTTTTGAAAGTCGAGACTAATTTTGACTATTTTTACTTCAAAACTGAACACTATTTTCGGAGGGTTGCACTAATAATGTCAAAAATAGTCTCGACTTTCGAAACTTGCAGCGGGCGGTTTATGAATTACCCAAGCTAGATTTTTAATATGTTGTAATACTATAATAGAGCTTTCCTGCAGTGTAAAATTCTTGACGAAGCTCAACATTGCAGTTGCCTTTTTTGACCTATAAAGTTTGGCTATTTTCAGAGTGTTGTACCATCGCTGCAAGTAAGCAAAATTAAACAAAAAAAAATATCATGACCAGATGGTTTTAGTTTTAAAATTTTACATATTCTTGTTGTGAAAGGAACTGTTTATTTTTGTGAGAAACGTCAGCTCCATACAATATAGCAGTTGCTTGTACGCGGGAATCAAAGTTGACTGAATTTTCATTGAAATTACCGTCAGCGCTAATTTAGGTGTTTCTAAATTTCTCGAAAACTAAAGCTCTGTTGCAAGTTTAAGTGTGATTTCTAAAATGAGTTCACCAGAGGGGTTCTCCAGGTAAAATATAAAGAAATCCGAAATTTGACGTTTGTCCACGAGTGTTTGACTTTGTCAGTCAGCAGCTCTTAAGCAGATGAGAGTCTTGACTTCCCCTGGATAGGACACTAATCTATCACGGGTTAGCCCCCAGCAGATCTGGTACTCATTTATACAGCTGGAACAAAGTCATGTGTTGAGTGTCTTGCTCAAGGACACAACATAGTAATCTGGCCGGGGCTCGAACTCGCGACCCTAGGATTACGAGCCAAACACGCTAACCGCCCTTATCATTGCATATGTATGATCTAGTAAAAGAAATGACCATATATGTTTCTTTACTCGATCGAGACAACTCTACAAGTAAGAAGATTTTATTTTTTCTTCTCTCAATATTCCCAGTGTTTTCCGTACAAGTTATATACTCTGTATTCAAATGTTTTACATCTATTTATCCATCCATTTATTTATTTATTCATATACCAATATTTATATGTATGTATAAAGCGGAGTATGGAAGCGGAGAGACTCTCAGAAGAGTCCCAACCAGAGCAGTAAAAACTGCCTGTCACAGTAGGCCACGCCTTCTCACCCACACTAGTGGTAAGTGTTGTCAATAATTTCACTGCTGGTAAAATATCGAACTATGTCTCAGGGTGGAAACTGATCAATCAGATCCTAGCATCCTTGAGATTGTTACTGGTTACAAAATATAATTTGATAGCACTCCATACCAAACATCTACCCCCAAAGTAAAATTTTCAAAAGGGGAAAATATATAACGATTGTTGCAGCTGAGATAAGCAAATTGCTCCAAAAAGGTGTCTTAGTCAAGTCATCTCACTGTGATGGGGAATTTATCTCAACAGTATTTACAAGGTCCGAGAAGGATGGGTCTTACAGACTTATTTTAAACATTAAAGGATTAAATAACTTTGTCACATACCATCATTTTAAGATAGAGTCCCTACAGTCAACGGCTCAATTGCTAAAGAAGGACAATTGGATGGCAGTAATAGATCTCAAGGATGCATAGAGCTCTGTCTCATGGCACCTAAATTTCAGGAAATATTTCAAATTTGAGTTAAACAATTTCTTATATGAATATTCCTGTTTTCCAAATGACTTGGCATCTGCACCGAGAGGTTTCACTATAAGTTTATGAAGCCTGTTTTTGCTAGCTTGAGAGAAAAGGGAAACCTTTTAGTTGGCTACAAAGATGACATCTTTCCAATGGCCGAAAACCCTGACAAATTGTCTTAGGAAGTTTCTCAGACAGTTTCCCTGCTAAAGTCATTGGGATTTACAGTTCGTGAGACCAAATCAGTTACCATCCCAACACAGAAAGCTATGTTTTTGGGGTTCATACTTGATTCAAGGACTATGGCAATTTCTATAGTTCATGACACAGCAGACTAAAATTAAACTAAACTAACTTTTATTATCGTCGTTACGCTGGGAGTGGTTGCCCATTCTCCCAAGCCAGTGGCTTTTGTTTAATCGCTCGACGGCACAGATGTCAGATTGAAAGTCGATTTTGTGGAGGGAGGAAAACCGGAGAACCCGGAGAAAAACCCTCGGAGCCAGAAGAAGATCGACAAATCTTAGCCCACATGCAAACCCAGGATTCGATCCCAGGTCCACAGAGGTGGGAGGCACGAGCACTAACCACTCGGCGATCCTGACTCCCCACCATAAAGTCAGTCTGTTTAGAGCTTAAACAGAAAGAGGGACAAGTTAAATAAGACAAGTTCCCTCGGTTGTAGGTCTAATGGTTTCTGCTTTCCCTGCAGTGCAATATGCACCGCTTTATTATCGTTGTTTGGAGAATGAAAAAACTGATGCATTGAAATTGAATGGATGGAACTTGGTTAGAAAATTGACTATTACCACATTGGCTTAGCAGGACTTAGCTTGGTGGATACAGAATGTTGACAAATACCCTCAACCTATAATTGGTCCACCCCGGGCCAGTAGTGACCCTCAAAACTGATAGCTCTCTCAAAGGTTAGGGAGGGGTCCTAGAAGGTACGAATGCCATAGCTGGGGGTAGATGGTCGACTGAAGAATCTCAATTCCATATCAACTATTTGGAGCTAAAGGCAAATACTGTTAGCGTCAAAATCTCTCTGCAGCCACTTGTGCAACGTGCACATAAAACTTCTTTGTGATAATACCACTGCTGTCTCCTGTGTACGCAAAACGGGGGGCAAAAAATCTAAAACTTGTAACAGCATTCAAGGGAAATCAACCTTTGGTGCATGACTAAGTATATCAAGTTATCAATTTCTCATATCCCAGGGAAGTTGAATGTGGAGGCTGACCATGCTAGTCGTAACTTAATAGTAACACTGAGTGGTCATTAGATACAATGACATTTAGTGACCTGGCATCAAAATGGGGCGCACCAGAGATTGACATGTTTGCTTCAAGGTTATACTAAAAAATCATCCCTCGTGCAGTCTGGAGGCTAGAACCTGGGGCAATGGCTATTGATGCATTTTTGATAGATTGGAGTAAGTTCAATCTAATTTGTTGCTTTCCTCCTTTCAGCCTCACAGGCAAAGCACTGAAGTTTATCGAGGAGAGCAGAACAACAGCTATACTTGTATTTCCCCACTGGCCGACACAATTTTGGTATCCTCATCTACTTCAGCTACTCAAGGCTCCTCCAGTGTTAATCAAGATGCACCAACAGACACTAACCCTGCCATTTCAGCCAGAAGAGGTGCACCCTTTGTACCCCAGGTTACAGCTGATTGGACGTCTTGTGTAAGGTCATCGTTAATTGCTCAATGCATTCATGGTGAACCTCTGGAAATCATTTTAAAATCATGGCGGTCTGGAACTCAAAAACAGTATCAGACATATGTAAAATCTTGGGTTAGTTACTGTTTGGACAATCATGTCAACCAAATACAGCCGACCTTGCACCATGTTCTTGAATTTCTAACGTCCTTGTCTAAACGTGTTGGATACAGTGCGGGTGTTACAGCCAGAAGTGCATTATCATGTTTTATTTTAGTTAATGGAACAAAAGTTGGGGACCATCCACTGGTCTCAAAATTCATGACTGGATTGTTTAATGAAAAACCAGTCTTGCCGAGATATACACTGACATGGAGCCCACATAGAGTTTTGACATATCTGAAAGGGCTGCCACCACTTGATCAGATTTCACTTAGTCAGCTCACTCAGAAACTTGTTATGTTAATGGCTTTGTTGTCTGCCTAGATACCTCAAACGCTGAAGGCACTTGCACTACAGGGTATGATTGTGTCACCTGGCAAATCTACTTTTGGTATCGTTTCGCAAATCTATTCTCAGTGAATCTCTACTTTGATTAATGCAACTTAAATTTCTGACAGCTGCTAAAAAAATGAAAAAAACAACCGAAAAACACAAAGAACAAAAACAAAGTTTTCCCGCCCGACTAATTACGTCGATCAAACTAAGCCATCAAAAGTTCCGTGGGCAACAGAAAGACCACGACCACATTCATTCCTATTCACAAATACTAAGTACTAAATTCAAAAATACTAAGTACTAAATTTAGCTTGTGACTAAACAGCATGTTTGTCAGACACTGAAGCCATTGTCCGTCTAAGAACTGATACCTACCAAACTCCCGACTCCTCTTCGGATGGGTGGCGGGAAAACTGCGCAAACGTTGTATATGTTTCGATATTAAGTCTTCTCATTATTATGATTCGCACTATGCCACTGCACCACTGTCATTTCTTAACTTAACAGAATTATCACAGGGAGCCCAAACAATCATAAGCTTTGTTGCTTTCTTTTGCAACGTAAATTACCTGGTATCGCCTGACGGGTGAAACTATAAAGTTGTAGCATTTTAATACTTTTTATATTTGTAATAATATTTTTATGGTTACATATAAATACTGCATGCAGTATAGAGCACTCTTTGTGCATGTGTAATGTATGTGTGTTTGTGAAGAAGTAGTTGAAATATAAACAGATCTCACTGAACTGAATTACAAGAACTACAAAAAATCAACAGAAAGAGAAAAATTGCTGTTAGTCTCTTGCAAGAATAGTTAGTTCAATCTGTGCTAAGCTGTACTTCGCTAAAACTGTCAGTTCTTGATCTTCCGATGCTTGTAAAAGGAAAAGCGAGTTTTCGTAGAACGTGTTGAGTAAAAGCCCGTTGATGCTTCAGTGTAAAAATGTTAGTTTGTAACTGTCGAAGACAATAAGTATCGACATTCTTTTTTGCAAAAATTGTTTAAAGTGTGTAAAATAAAGCTACAAAGCAACACCACAAGTTTCTGTAGAGGAGAATCAACACTGAATAAAAAACGTCGGGGATTTCTTATCGGTAGTACCTTTCCGACGTCGGCGTGTGTCACCACACAATTACATTTGGTTTTCTACGCTATCTTTGTACTATCTGCGGTCATTCTTAGCGTACATATGTATGCGAAAACAATCCACTAAATTTTTTTGCTTTGTTCAACAGTTTATTATGTTAATGTAACAAGACGTGTCGAGACTGCAAACAAAATAATATTTGCTGTTTTCGTCTTTTTTGTTCAGTTGCTAGTTGTTGCGCTGCGACAAAAGTTCGAATTAGCTCTTTTTCGGACTCATTCCTTGGATGAATAACCAGTTGGGCCGCACAACTTACGTAAAAGCATTATATTAGCTTCTGATATATAAGGCAAAGTGTAAACAAGACTGAAATGTTTGTTTCGTCCGAGCACAACCTTAAGGTGAGTCAACTGGATAACTATGAATAAGTTCTTTTATGTTTTTTTAATTAAGTTTTTAGAAAACGAAATGGCTTTTTTACATGAACTTACGCTGTACAAACACAGACATAATTTTTTAGTTTCTGTTTACGTTTTGCTTCGAAGTTCCAACCCTCTAAGCGTAGTTTGGTTATCGTTTCATCTACTCAAATAGTCAAATGCGGTTTTTAAAAACTTGTTAGCGCAAAATTTTAATTTTTAGGATATAAAGAAAAATTCTGAATCATCCAGGTTGATTTTTTGCCATTTTCTGACTGAAAAAATCTTAGTTTTTTAATCGGAAACTACAGTATGAATCTTTAATACATTTGTACCAAGCCAATCATGAACTGTACGAGGAGCGTCTACTTGCCCACTTAATGGCAACCAATTAGAACACAAAGATGACGTAGATAGCCTTTAGTACACTGTATCTTAACTTTAGTTGCTTGTAACAACGGAGTTCAGTGTTTCGTTTAGAAGAAAATTGTTAATTTTAGATACGTTCGTCACTGAAAGAAAAAGAATCTTAGTAAATAGACGTTTCTGGACGTTTCTTTCAAATGTTTTTCGATAACGGCCGGCGAAGATAAACAATTTATCAAGAATTTAAATGTATAAAACTCATTTCTAACACAAATATGTGCTAGAACGTATATAGACCGTATTTGTAACGATGAAAATCTGACTCAAATATGACCCTATATTACACCGAGAGTTCGTATTGCTGGTATTCGACACTCGCAAGGGATTGTAATTTCAATTTCTTCTTACTCAAACGTGATTAATGATAACAAACACGAAAGTCAGTAATTTGTTTTAAGCTTGAAATACTAGGAGGGCAATAGTGATTAGAAAATATGCAAATCTTAACTTTTTCACACTGGCCAAGCAGTTATTGGATTTTGCCGTTTGGCTGACAGTCCGTTGAGCCTCTGACAAACGTCTAATTTTAGAACAAGAACAGTGTTAGGTGTGTCTCCTTGTTTTTGGCAACCAAAGAAACAGCTTCTTTAATTTACAAAAGATGTATGAGGTGGATAAAGGCCTAAGTTTACTCCTGACGTTAACATGGGGGTTGTTGGCTTTATTGTTTACAGGAGGTATTCAGATTGAGAGACATGCGGAAAAGCAAATAGAGCAGGTGCCAAACATTCAAATCTTCTTGAAATACAAAGCGTTTTCAGGCTATCTATAAGGCACAGAGTTAAAGAAGATCGAGATACTTGGCGAATAAACAATAAACTCCATCATTCGACTTCACTCCAAGAATAGTTGCCAAGACTATTCCATAGCTAACGGTTAGGTTAGAGCAATGTAGATGGCTGTTCCGTAAATCCAGTTCCGGCTTTTCCATTAGGTAGGTCCCTTCTTTCCTCGATGATGCCGTAGAATGGAGCAGCAGAAGCCTCGTTCGAACTCGTTTAGCTTAGCCTTCAGTCACAAAAGAAATGAACGAAGAAAAAACGGGTGTCTTTGATTTTTTTAACCGGTGGACCCCTCCTCTATGTCAAACAACCCTTGCCCAAACCCGATTGAAACTTTACAGATTTGCACGGTGCCCTAGCAACAGCAGCGACTTTATTTGTTACATACGGAATCAAAACAGTCTTAAACTTTGATGTTCTGATAGAGTACCCTTAAAGTTTAGATCGTGCATAGTTTATGAAGCCTACTATAATAAGGGATATGAAAGAGACTTCGATTTTTGGGTGTGGATAGATAATATACGCGGTGTTCTAATCATATATGTACTCAAGGCTTCATTCGTTGTTCTCTCTAATTCTAATAAAGTGAAAAAAAGAGGCTAAATGACACTTAATAAATTGCCTAACGATTATACCATTGTAGCTAAACGAATGCCACGTTTGGACTTCTACTGCTAGTCTTAATTAAGCAATAGTGTAGACTGGACAACGGCTTGTCTTATAGTTGTCGGCGGATCTTGCATGTAGGTTGCCTTTTTGCTGTGATTGGTTAGTCGGTTAAACCCTTCTTCCATTTCCATTATCGGCATTCATTTCTCAAGAATCTCGATTCCGCCGTTTCTTGTATTGTTGTAGGGATTTAGGTTGGTCTTAATGGCCTCTTTGACTTGACGTACATACAGATGTTCATTACCATATATTCATGGCTTTATTTATGGCTTGCCAGTCTGGAAAATGACCGATTTGGGCCTTTTCAATAAGTGCACCTGCATTATGGAATTTACTCCCTCTAGAGATCCGAAACTGCGGAGAACTGAACAATTTCAAATCTCGTGTCAAGACTTTCCTTTTTGAGCACGCGTTTGCGTCATAATCATCCATTGTTATATACATAATGACCGAAATATTTGTCATAAGCTTAATAAAGGAACTCAAGGAGTTGGAAAGATCGCCATTTTTTATGTCCTAACTATATATATATACATATAGGTAGATAGATAGATAAAAAATAAACTGGCTAAAACACAAATGTTCCTTTGCCAAAAGGAAATTTATTTCCATATATATATATGAATCACTTCTGAAGACTGGAACTTATTTAATCTATATTATATATATATGATTTTTCTTGATTTAACTTTTTATCAGATATATGTAAATTTTGTTTTTTGTACAAGTTTTACTTCTTAGTAGCTACTATTTTATTTACATATATATTGTAAAGCGCTTTGGGTCTTTAGGAGAAAGGCGCTATATAAATGGTTATTATTATCATTATTATTATTATTATTATTATTATTATTATCATTATTTGAAAGGCATGCTCAGCCACTGATGCTTGGATGCCGACAATCGAAAACACATTCATATAACAAAAGAAGGCATTGTCTTACCAGTAAGCAAAGAAGACCGTCCACATGAACCTCTGACAAGTATAAAGGCAAGCCGTCAGTTGTACAGTAGGGTGCAAACGTAATCCAAAGACAATAGCGAGAGACCTTAAATTTATGAAGTAGGATAGATTTAAAAAAGAATGCTTTCCTATCCCTCTAAAACTATTTGGGCGGACCGAAGCTCCCCCATTGGAACAGATTTGAAAAAAACTAGTTTGTAAGGAGTTACATTACAGCCCAACTTAGTTTAACCTAGTCTAACTCATTCTAACTTCGTCTAATATAATTTAAATTAGTCTAACTCTTACTGTATACAGGGAATCATTGCTGCTTCTGTATCGGAGAGCACTGCCCTTGCTAGACGTATAGTAGGGATGGAATTAGCCCCCGTTTTGGAGGAGCATTGGGGAGCATGTAAAATTATCTCTGGCATGACGTCATAGCTCATGAATAACTTGCGGAGCCAATACGGCTCCGCTCTCTTTTGTTATGAAAATATTCCAAATGGTCGTTTTTCTAAAATGGCGCCAAATGCATTTATTATGCAAAACAGCAACGCTTTTGGTTCGTCGCATTGCATGTTTTTTTATCTCGATTAAGACGCTATTAAGCTGGTGAGGCCAAGCAGTGTTGTCGTTTCTCAGTTTTATAACGAGTCTAAGAACTCATGCAAATCCAAACAAGTAAAGAAAGAATAGGTAACTTAATCCCCTGTTGTTTTGTTCTTGACAGCTGTCGGTTCGATTTGGCATATTTAGCAGGTCTGCAAAAGATGAGTGAAGTTTTCGAATATTTAATTAGAGCGCTAAAAAAGGTTAACTAAGCATCTGTTCGCTTATAGATTTAATCTTGGGGAAACAAGCTATTACAATAAACCGGCATTTGACGATTAAACTGCAAAAGACGAAGAAAAGACTTAACATCAAGGAATGGTTGCAAACACATTTTATTCTTCTTTTCATAATTCTCTCTGTTTACATTTCTGAAAAAAATCATTCAGGGCCTGACTCGTTCTCAATCTCGAAATCAGGAAACACTGCTCCTTCTGTATACAGGGAATGCTTTCTTGCTGTATACAGGGAACAGTTTCCTGCTGTATACAGGGAAAATTTTCCTGCTGTAAGCAGGGAACGCTGCTCCTTTATACAGGGAACACTTTCCTGCTGTAAACAGGGAACACTGCTCCTACTGTATACAGGGAACACTTTCCTGCTGTAAACAGGGAACACTGCTCCTACTGTAT